>PVKN010015758.1:0-18295 GCA_004027915.1 Capromys pilorides | reverse complement strand
CCTGCATAATCAAGATCCTCCTGTCCCAGAATAAAAAGAGTGAAGGATGTAGAGCCCTGTGCATTTCTTTTTATGTATGTATGTATGTATGTATGTATGTTATGGTCAGCTCAGCCTGCCCTGGGGGTGGGGCTGGTGCAGCATCTGTTGCGGGGGATGGAATGGCAGTCCCTGTGGTTGCCTAAGCTTGCCTAAGCTGGCGCTTTAGACCACTGAGCTATCTTGCCGGCCCCTACCCCTGTATTTTTTCTGTGGCTGAGTAGTAATCCCCTGGTGGACAGACCACATCCTACATGGCCTTTTAATAGAACTTTCTTGGAGTCAGATTAAGATGCCATTGGCTGGGGTGTCACGCTTTATGGAAGCATAGTCATTTACACTTTCCATTTCAGGCCATTTTTCGTATTTTGGAACCAGTGATGCCACTTCCCCTCTCCCCCACCCCAACATCCTCATCATCAGAGCTCAGGAGCTGGAACCACACGTCCCAGGAGCTAAGAGGGCCTTCAGTTGCTCAGGGCCTTGCATGTACTGCAGGGTGAGTGTTAAATGCATTCCTGGGGTGACTCAGAAGAGCAAAGACTCCCACGAAGAATGAAATGCAAAAGATGTTCAAGCCAGCTGGAATGGCAAGTGTCCGCCTTCCCAGCACTCTGGGGGGCTGAGCAAGGATGATGGCCAGTTTGGAGACGGCCTGGGCTTCTTTGTGAGACCCTGCCTCTAAGGGGGGTTGTAGCTCAACATGAAGGCCCTAAAGTCTATCTACTGTAAGGGGAGGAAAGGACAGGGAAAAAGAGGGGAGGGGGGCTCAACACAATAAGGGCAACCCTGCTTCAGGGAACAGAATGATTACTGTGGCTGGACCCTTTGGAATCTGTTTCTAAAGGCGAGATTTGCCTGTGCCCTCCCGGAGAGCACAGTGGCGCAGGCGCGAGCACTTCTAATGCTGCGCTTGGGAAACTGTACCAGGTACTGGACACTGGATGTGGACAAAGCCTTTCTTGGCACTTAACTCACCCTGAGCAGTAACTCTAATGGTGGAGAAAGCCTCCTCCACGTATGTAGATGAGGAAGTAGAGACCTGCCCAGTGGCACGCAGCTCAGAGGCCTTACTAGATGCGGCTCCAGAGTCCCTCCCTGCTGTTCTAGCTCTGGCAGCTTTGCTTCCTGGTCCTTCTTCTCCTCTTCTCTCCCAGGGAACTCAGTCTCCAGCCAAGGCCTGGATCCCTCATTCAAAGTCAGGAGCCTCAACAAATCCTACCATCTTTGCCATGGTCGTTTCAGTGACACAGTGACATCAGGGTCCCAGGGCAGACTTTTCAGAAACCATCAAGACAAGTCTCCTTTGCAGAGCTGGGGAGAGTGGGGTGCAGGCATTGCAGCCTCAGAGTAGGGGAGACCGGGCTAGTCAAGGGCACAAGGAGCTCTTCATGCTGGTAGATCTTCACCTAAGATTTTGTCCTTTACCAAGCCCTGCTGAAGGCAGATCAGCCCTGCCTCATAGCTCATCTTTGAAATACTTGAAAAATGAAAGAGGGAGAAACCCTCCCTGCTGGCGGGGAGTAATGCTGGAGAGGACAGGGGTGGGGGATCACGACACCTCAGCACCCTCCTTCACCACCTAGCAGTGACCTCAGGAGTTTTGGCTCCTCTGGACTTCTTCACTGTAAACATTAAAGGGTTGCAAATAGGGACACGGTGCTTTGCAGCTCCATGCAGTGCTCAAGAGGAAAAGATGTCAGGAAGAAAGCAAGCACAAACAGGAATGATCACATAACAAGAATAGCATCGCCTACGCTTGGGAGACAAATTATTCAATAACACCCGCTCACAGAAAAGGACCCAAACAGATCTGCATTTTACTAAAAAAAAAAAAAGGCTCAACTCTAGGCATAAAAGAATGCAAATGAACACAGCCACGCATGTTTCTTCAAAAGCCAAACATACACCTACCCCTGACTCCAGCCTCCCCTACAAGAGGAAGCCACACAGACCTCTACAGCAGTTCCCAAAGCAGCCTTAGCCATGGAACTGGACTACAGCTGTCCAATGGAGTACTATGCAGCCATGGAAAGGAGTAGGACAGACAGTATCACAGCCAAGGAGTTCCCAGAAGGCTCCTGGAACTTGGCCCTGCACTTAACCTCCCAGCATTACGGTTTCTTCATTGGTTGAATGGGGACAGGGACAGGGACAGGGACACTTGCCTTATATACTATCCTGGAATTAGACAACACAACATGGTCTGCCCTGCCCACTGCTGTTCTGCCGTGGAAGGGTGGGTGACCCACAAAGACTGCTTCTTACCTCCCTGCACCCACACACCTACTGCTCACTCCTGCCTGACTGCACCATCCAGGCTCAGGCTATCGACCACAGAGCTGCTGCTGGGCGAGCACTGTGTCCTGGGGTGCACTGAGCCCCTCCCCCCACCTTTCCCTGCTGCATCCACACCAGCAAGGGGCCAGTGGCTCGATAAACCCAGGGCCTTTGCCCTGAGCCACACCGCCCAAGTCGCCCACTCTTAAGAGGGCCCTGGGCAGAAGGCTCGGCACAGCTTGTGCAGAAGAGGCTAGGAGTGACAGCCACAGGGACCTAGCCTGAGACTGGAAAGGAGCCTCTTCCCTTCCCTATGAGGAGACTCCTGCCCAGGTCTGCAGATCAACAACCCAGGAGTGCAGCTGTGTACACAGGGCCTGCAGCCAGGCCTCCCTGGAAGCCCCCATAGTGCAGCCATGCTGGGCCCGAAAACATCACACCTGGGCTTTACCGCAAGCTCCTCCTTCACCTCTCCCTGAGGGCAGGGTCCTCTGTGGAGCTATCTAAGACCTGCTATAAGGAGGCAGCTTTTCCCCTTTTTCCCAGCTCAGGGAAGAGGTTTCACACATCAGGTGCGCTGGGGACAGTACGAATCTCTTCTGGAAAACTTAGTAATAATGGCCCCTTTCATCTTCAAACGTTCCCACCTACATTTCTCACAATAATAACCTCAAAAATAATTTAGAAAGCCAGATGTGGTACACATCTAAAAGTCTCATCTCCTCAGGAAGCCGAGGCAGGAGGATCTCTGGTTAGAACTCAGCCTGTGCAACTTAGCATGACCCTGTTCTGAAATAGTAATAAAGGACTATTGATGCAGCACAGAGGTACGATGTTTGCCTGGTGTGCTGGGGGCCTGGATTCAATCCCCAGCACTGCTAAAGAAAGAAAGAAAATATATAAGAAAATTTTAGCATCACGTCACATGCCAATGGAACACAGATTTTATTTTTGTACAGCTGATACGATGAGGAGTAATTCTAGAACTACAAGGCTGGGGTGGGGTGGGGGGGTGCCAAGCTTAATAAACAGGTAACCATTAACAGGTTAGTGACTAAGTGAAATGAGTTCCATCTGTGCTATGGAATACTATAAGGCCATCAAAAGGAACCAAGCACTGGAGCCAGAGAGATAGCTCAGTAGCCTCAGCATTTGCCTGGCAAGTGCAAGGACCTGGGTTCAATCCCCAGCACCTCATGCCACGCCAGCCCCACCCCAGGTGCACCATGTGTGGTGGTGCCTGCCTGTAATCCCAGTGCTAGGGAGGCTGAAACAGGAGGGTTGCTACAAGTTCAACCTGTGTAGTGAGATCCTGTACCAAATACATTTTTTAAAAAAAAGGAACCACGCACCCATTCACACAGATGATCCTTGAAAGTATTCTGCTGATTGTAATGCCCAGACATGAAACACGAGGACGTGTATGATCCCATCACAGGAAATGTCCAGAGTGAGCGAGTCTGTAGAGACCGGAAGTCGACCAGTGGCGGGGGAGCAGGGTGGAGGCTGGTATGTGATGACTAAGGCGCACGAGGTTTCTTTCTGAGCTCCTGCAAATGCGAATGTTGATTGTGATGGTGGTTGCACAACTCAGCTTACATCCTAAGATAAAATCACCACACGGTACGCTTCAGATGGCTGAACTATGTCTTCATGAAGCCATTACCAAAAGAACCAGAGCATGCTTACCCTGAAGACTTTGCCCATGTCTGTTGATGGCAAAGGTTGCCAGTGGGGCTTAAGGTTTCTCCCACATTGAGACACCTACCCTTCTTCGGCCTTCCCCCACTTCTCCGCTGGTCTGAGGCCTTCCAGCCACTTCACCAAGATCTTGGCTGCCCAGACAGAAAGGCACCATCTGTGTCCCCAGCTGCAGACTCTCACACTGACAATGAGCTCTGAGAGGACCATACCCCATTCCAGGCACAAACTTGGTCCTGATTCTGGAGAGGATATACATGGTCTGACCTGAGAACACAGGGGCCTACCTTGGCCTGCTCAGATAGGGTGGGGAAAGCCCCTAGAGCCCACTGGGAGGGAATAAACCTGCAGGAGTGCCACTTCCCCCGCATTCTGAGCCAGGCTTGCTGATAAGCACAGCTGGCACCAGAGAGTGGGAAGGGGACACAGGCAGTTGTTCTTGCAACATTGAGTCTCACCTGCTTGGCTGGTTCTGCTCTGCCCTCATCTGAGACTTGCTCAGAGGTGCCTAACCTTGTACCTTGTACCTCAAGGGTTTTCCTAGCTCACCCAGGGGCTTGCCTTCGGAAAGCCAAAAGAGCCAGCTCCTGGCATGTTCTGGAATGTTCCTAAAGGTTCTGTATTCTCCTCTGAACCCATCCATTTCCTTACCCAGGTCTTTCAGGCTGGAAGAACCAGTCTGCCTCCACTGAAAAGGAGAGAACTCAGCGTGGGAAATCTAAACAACTTGTCCAACGCACATAGCAGATTGCAAGTGGCTCAGCCAGAGTTCTTGATGAATTAAATGCTTTCAGTTCTTTTCAAATTCTGTAAGTTGGGCTGGGAATATAGCTCAGCAGTGTAAGTTCCTGCCCAGCAAGTACAAAGTTCAGAGTTCCATCCCCGGTACCAAAAAAAAAAAAGAGTTACATAAGTACTGTATCATCCATTCTATCCCAGTACCATACTAGTGATATTGAGATCCTGCTCTCAAGTTCTACCCTTTTGAAATATTACTCAATCAATCATATGTTGTATAATATTCGTATTATAGACAGCTCAGTTAAATAGAAATTAATATACAGTCAGAGAGGGACTGGGCTCTCAAGGAAAGTCAGTGAAGAATAAGAACCTCAGAATTGTGGCTGGATCTGCAGGCCAGCTCTCCAGATAAAGATACCACGGCCAGGCCTACAGGCCTCCATGAGGGGTGAGGAGTCACTTGAAATTATACCGTAACTGGTCTGATAAGGGCCAGACAAACATCAGACACGCAGGTGGGAGCCAGAGCAGCCAGCCTCATCTCTTCCCCAGAACGCCAGTGCCTTCCATGCACTCCTGCCACTCGGCTCATCTCCCTGTTGGATCAATGTTACCTAAGCAGCTATACTTGTAAATCTGTAGGCTGATTATAGTTTGACTCATATTGTACACACATTGTGACTCTGCTGTACAAATTACCCCTAACACCAGGGCTCAGTAGCAACCTACTTCTAGAACCCCTCCTGTCTCTCAGGATCTGTTCCTATTCCCTAGTAAACTTTTCCTATTTTTAACTTCCTTTGTCCTTTAGAATTAATTCTTCAATTTCAGGGGACACTGACTAAGTGCCTGCTTTGGCAAGTGCAGGTATTAGGGTTCGATCCCGGGTCCCACATGCTGTACTAACCCTGCCCCCAGGGTGCGCTGAGCTGGCAACATAGTCCTGGTACAGTGGTGCACACCTGTAATCCCAGCGTTGGGAAGGCTGAAAACAGGAGGATCACTATGAGTCAGAGCTGCACAGTGAGACCCTGTACCAAATACATAAATGGAAAAAAAAATTCAGAGGACACAAATTCAACACATCTGACATCTAGCAAGCTTGTATTGTATCACTTGGGATTGAATCCAGGGTCTTCACTCAGTTACATCTCCAACTTCTTTTTATTTTTTATTTTGAAGCAGGGTCTTGCTAAGTTTTCCAGGCCAGGCTCAAACCTAGGATCCTCCTGCCTCAGCCTTCTAGAGTGCTGAGATTATAGATACTGTAGTCTTATTACATTTGTTGATGGTTACTACTTCATTTAAAAGTCCATTCTGATTTACACTGAACTCACAATTCACCCTGCCCCTTTTCACCAATTATAATAGTAAATTACATAATTTAGCTTTTTTTTTTTTTTTTTTTCTTTTTTAAGACAGGGTCTCCCGGTGTAATACATGCTGGCTTTGAACTTACTACACAGCCCTGGTTGGCCTCAAACTCACAGCAGTCCTCTTATGGGCATGCACCACCAGGCCTGGTGACTAACATGTTTTTCTTCTGCTGTTGTTGTTGTGAGACAGGGTCTCACTATGCAGTTCAGGCTGGGCTTGAACTCACTTTTGTAGCCCCGGCTGGTCTTGAACCTGCACTGATCCTCCTACCTCAGCCTCCCAAGTGCTGGGATTACAGGCATGTGCCACCACGCCCCACCTAACATGTTTCTCATTGAGGTGAAATTCATCTAACAAAACTAACTTTGAACAATGCAGTACCATTTACTGTACAGACATTGTCAAGCAACCTTCATCTCTATCTGGCCGCAAACACTGCCATCACCCGGTAAAGCACAGCCTGTATGTGTGAAGCAGTTATTCCCCACTTTTCTGCCCCAGCAACTACTAATCCCCAGTTTCTGGATGTGCCTGATCCACCAAGTTCATATCAATGGAATTGTACAATACGTGACCATTTATGTCTGGCTCCTTTCACAGAGCCACACGTGTCCAGCATTCATCTACTTTGTAGCCTGTGTCAATGCTTCACTCAGTTTTATGGGAAGTGGTATATTTTTAACCACACACTTGAGTCACTGGGGACACCCAATTCCTAAACATGGAAAATGTTGGCCTTGCCCAGACATTGTGATGCATAACTATAATTCCAGAACTCTGGGAGGCTGAGGCAGGAAGATTGCAAGCTGGAGTCCACCCTGGGCAACTGTGTGACTTAGTAAGACCCTGTCTCAAAATAAAGAATAAAAGGGGTGGCACTAGGGATGTAGCTCAGGCCTTCAATCCCCAGTTCCAGTACCACCAAAAAAAAAAAAAACCAAACAAACAAAAAAAACCCCGATAGTTTCAACTCACTTTGTTCAGGCTCTCAGGGTCACTTTGTCCCCTAAAGGACACTGAGTAAGGTCTGGAAGGCAGAGGCCAAGGATGTTGCTCAGCACCCAGGATGAGGCATGATCTGACCAGGGGCCTGGCCTCAGCTCCTTCTCTTTCACTGATCTGAAAGATCAGGCCTCATTGAACTGCATTAAAATTGCAGCCCTTAGGATCAGCCAAGTGTGCAGAGGCCCAAGACATGGAGGGAGCAGGGAGAAACAAGGACGGGGACGGAATGTTCAAGAATGAAGGGGAACTGTGTGCATATACACAATCCCCCATGAGGAATGTAATTGTGCACTGCAAGCATGCACTAAGAAAACAGGGTTTTTTTTGTTTTGTTTTTAAAAAAGAAAGGGGGAGAAAAGGAATCACAAGTACTCTTAAAATTTGGGTTCTTGGGGGGCCCCCAGGTCTTCTGAGTGTATATCTTCAGGCAAATAGCTGAGAATCTGTATTTTAACAAGCCCAAGGGGATTTTATGACCCTGTTGTTCTGGCAGGCAGAGGCAGACTGCTCCATAAATCATGACTATTCCTGTATTTGTAAAACAGTGCTGTTTCATTTTCTGTGAGAAGAGTTCTCCCAGGGTCTGTGAAGCCCACTTCAGAGGACTCTTGAGACCAAGATCACCTACCACAAGGTGCAAAGTGCACCTAAAGTGGTGAAGTTCTTCCTTCCGTTCTCCAAGGGCCCTGGGGACATCCTGCCCCCACATCTTCCAGGGAGCCTGGTGCCCAGCTGGAGGGATTAGCCAGGGCTGCCCAAGGCCCTCTGTGCCCCTTCCTCCATGCAGATCTATGAAGAGGCACATTTTTTAAACTGTGTTGCTGCAGAGGCCCTTAACCCAAGCTGGATGCATTAGGTTGGCAGATGCTTCCCCAGCTGAGTACCAATGTAGCAGAGTAGAGTGTGTCTATGCCCATACCTGCTGTGCCAGAGGACAAGGCAGCCTGGTGCCCGGTGGCACCCAGAGGGAGTCCAATTAATGGGCTAGGGGTGGCATGACTCCAGTGTCCTATGTGCTGCTGAGGCCCAGAGCCTGGCCTGGTCTACTGCAGAGGGTCCCCAGACAGATGCTGTGGGCAGCTCCAACAAGGAGGGAGGCCAGGGCTCCACGGTGAGCCTGCAGCTCAAGGACACTTATTCATACCTTTTATGCCCTGGAGCCAGACCTGCCTGTGTGCTCACACAGGGACAGACCCTCACAGACAGCTAAGGACACCCAGAGCCTCATACCCCAGACACACAAACCATTTCCCTACAGGCATGCATGCCTGTGGAGATGCTCAGGTCCTGCCACACATGCATATACACTCCCGCTGACACCTAGAAAAACACTTTGTGGGCTGGGGAGATAGCTCAGTAGAATAAGCGATTGCCTGGCACACGCAGGGTCCTGAGTTCAATTCCCGGTATCTACAGCAAAAAAAAAAACAAACCTAGAAAAACTCTGTGTTCCCTTACATGCACCACTTAGACCCCCAAACGCACAGATACATGTGCAGTCACACACATGTATAGACACCTAGACTACAGGCGTGTACGTGCACATATGCACACACACACGCACTTGAAACCCAGTCCCTGACATGGAGCGGCAGAACATACAAGGAGGGAGGCACCTTTAATCAGAACAACAAAGCAGGGGCTCAGCACTCTAAGAGCCTGTCTAACAAGCACAAGGACCTGAGTTCAATCCCCAGTACTACATGCCATGCTAGCCCCGCACTGAGTTGGCCACTGAAACTGGGCATGGTGGTACATGCCTGTAATCCCAGCACTGGAAAGGCTAAGACAGGAGAAGCACTATGAGTCTGAGCTGCATAGTGAGGCCTTGTACCAAATAAATAATAGATTTTTAAAAATAAAATTTAAAAAAAGAGCAGCAAACCAGAGAAGCTAAAGCCCACCCAACAGCAAGGGCGGCTTTCTGTGAACATGGTGGGGCAGCAGGTCAGATGCCACAGTGGGTGATGCCACTGTGATCAAACCCCCCTACCTCACCCAGGAGCTCCTCGCTGGGTGGTCCCAGAGGCAGGTCCACATGCAGGAAGGCACTCCAGCTCACCAACTCACCCGGGCCTCAGATGAACATTCTTTGCTGCTACTTGAATTTCAGACACCAACAGGAAATGCAAATTACAGCTTGGAAAAGGCCTCTGAAAAGCGACCTGCCTGTGCACCACATACTCCCTGCTTTTCTACTGGTGTTTTGTTTTTTACAACACTGGAGATTGAACCCAAGGCCTTCGTGCAGAACTATGTTATCCCCAGCTCATTTTCTGAGACAGGGCCTCACCAAGTTGCTAAGTTGCCTGAGCTGGATTCAAACTTGTGTTCCTCCTGCCTCAGCCTCCCAGAGTGCTAGGATCACAGGCATGCACCACCACACCCAGCTTATACCCAGAATTGTTGGAGTTCCTTCCTGGTTCTCGTCCCAGCCCAAGAAGTCTAAGCTTATATTCCTAACAACCCATTATTGGAATTCCACCAAGTTAATTCCAATCTACCACTCCCAGTGCAACCCATGTTGATAACAAAGACACTAAAGCATAGTTATACAATTAATGGGGAGCCAAGGGGCCCTAGGTCCAATCATGAAAGCGGCTTCTGGAACCAAGAGAGCGACCCAGGGCTGCACTCGGGCTTTATTCATTGGAGAAGGGGAGTGGCTTGCAAAACGGAATTTTGGGAAGGTGAGTTCTGAAGGGAATTGTGGGAAGAAGGTGAGCTGTGAGCTGGGCTAGGTAGGAGGCCTGCATTCACTTCCGCCACATTTAGAGAACTTGCATAATGCTATTGAGATAGCATCTAATATTTTGGGGGTCTGGTGCTTCAGCTCTGACGTGTAATCTTTCAAGCCCCAGGAAGTCATAGCCTCTATCTCGAGGCTCGATCCCAGCTGACACCGTGGAGCAGTGGCTCTTCCTCCTGTTATCAGGGAACATGCGTGCCATGTTCAGAATTTACCACAAGCACCTCCGCTAAACCAATAAGGCCAATTGAGATTTTGGGGATCTGGTGCTTCAGCTCTGACGTGTAATCTTTCACACCCCAGGAAGTCACAGCCTCTATCTTGAAGCTTACTCCCAGCTGACACAGTGGAACATTGGCTCTTTGTCCTGTTATCAGGGAAACACGCATGCCATCTTCAAAAATTACCATCAGCACCTGGGCTAGACCATTACACACTGTTCAAGGCCAATTGAAAGGACAGTGAGACGTCCTAGCCAGCTCTGTACATTTCAATACGAGGGAATAAGGTCAGGCTCAGTCAAAACGGAGATAGTCACTTTTCTTTTAAGGAGAGCTGCTCAGGCTGTCCTCCACACAGAATTCCTTCCAAACAAAGGAGAAACAACACTAACATTCAAAACAACTCACTTTCTTTTTCCAAATGGGATGGCAAGGGTTGGTGAGATAGCTCAGCGGTCTAAAGCACTTGCTTAGGCTCCCACAGCGACCATGGTTCGATCCCCAGCACCACATGCTGTGCCAGCCCCACCCCCAGGGCAGGCTGAGCCAGCCACAACATAAACAAGTTAAAAAAAAAAAAAAAAGGGGATGGCACAGTCCACACTGCTCCAGGAAAATGGATTTTCTGCTGAGCAAAGGGGCACGACAGGTACATAGACCCTGTCCCCTCAAAATCCACCTATTGTCAAAAGTGAGCCTCTCCTTTTTACTTAGCAACAGGATATTGAGGGTTAGTGAACCAGAGAAAAGGATCCCTGGGGACAGCCACTCCTCCAAAGGCATTGGAAAAGATCCAGAGTGAACAAACGCAAGTGGAACACACAGGAATGGAGAACGCGCCAAACTTTCCTAGTCCTATTGAAGCTTTCAGACTTGTCTAGCACGGAAATCTAAAGCTGTCCCTGGTTTTAGAGAATGAGCTGCCACCCAGCCCTGCTGCAGGTGCTCTGCCGGGGCACTTTTCCTCCTGGTTTGTGACCGCTGGTGACACTGGGCTTTTTCCTCCAATGTCCTCTCATCAACTTCACAAGGAGGGGACAGCACCTGCCCCTGTCCTGCCGTATGGTGAGCTGCAATGCTCAGTTGAACACGAGTCCCCAGCCTCTCCAAGGGCCTGTGTGAGAATGTTACATATAGCACCTGCCTCTTATTTCTCCGTTGCAGAAGGTGACAGGCTCACGACCTATGTCCTGCTCTAATCAGCCAGGAAGCTGAGGCAGTCCAGCCCCAGCACTGGTCTCCTTGCTCCTCAGCCAGTCCCGCTGCTATCAGGCCACCCCAGAATGATTCAAATCAGAAGATGCCCACGTTCTTCAGGCCAGGATAGCTCCAATGGGTATGCCTTGAAGGACATGGCTCTGCAGTAAGGACAAATTTAAGCTAAGCAGAGTAGGACATGGTGGCACCTGCCTGTGAGGCTGAGGCAGGAGGATCAAAACTTTAAGCCCAGTCTGGGTGACTTAGCAAGACCCTATCTCAAAATATATAAAAACAGCTGAGAATGTAGCTCAGTGCAAAGGCCCTGGGTTCAGTCCCCAGATGAGACTTGCAAGTCTATAAGGGAAGAAAGGAGCCAGGGGAGGAGAAAGGAGCCAGCAGAAGGCACAAGCTTAAGATGCACAAGACTGCGTTCTACCCCTGCCCTCAGAAATCAACAAAAGCGCATGTGTGCGTGTATGCATGCGTGCGCTGAAACAGAGCAACTTGAGAGCGCAAGATAGTTGAATGCACTAAGCTGTACGCTGACCGTGAAACGCTCTCCTTTTTTTTTTTTTTTTTTTTTTGTCTTTTTGAGACAGGGTCTCACTATGCAGTTCAGGCTGGCCTTGGGCTCACTTTTGTAGCCCAGGCTGGTCTCGAACTCACACCAATCCTCCTGCCTCAGCCTCCCGAGTGCTGGGATTACAGGCGTGCGCCACCACGCCCAGCTCTTCATTTTTCTTTTTAATCTCTGAACCTCACAATCTTTTTTTTTGTCTTTTGGCCTTAAAATCACTCCTGTGCTCTTGGCCCTTGCTAGATCGACTTCAAATTCACTCCAGTGCCTGCAAAACAGACAACTCATTGTAAACACCAGTCATAAAGGCAGCAGATCATTTTAATAAGAATCCAATGTGCAACTCAGAATTTTGCAAGTAAACTTCCAATATCCAGATTTACTCCTAAGAGACATCCTGAGCCTATAAAGTCAGAGAGGGCTTTTGACACCTCCAACATGCCACGCCCTCCCCAGGGAGACAATGGAGCCAGAGTGTGAGTCTATGAAGCCACATCTAGACAGCCCAGCACCCCAAAAAAAGAGCTCCAGGTAGCAATGGGGAGGCCAGTTACCCCCGGAGAAACTTTTTTTTTTTTGCAGGATGGGGTTTGAACTCACAACCTTGCAGTTGCCAGGCAGCCACTTGTGCCACGGAGCTATCTCCCCAGTTCCATGAACTTTTTTTTTGGCCGGCTCAGCCTCCCCTGAGGTGGGGTTGGCATAGCATGTGGTACTGGGGATCAAACTGCAGTCCCTGCAATTGCCTAAGCCTGCCTAAGCAGGTGCTCAAGACCCCTGAGCTATCTTGCCAGCCCAACACTTTTTTTAAGGTGCCACCACACCATTTCTGGGCCTGCATGCCTACACAGCATGCAGTATCAGGGATCAAACTTGGGACCTTGCACATGCCAGGCAGGTGCTTAGACTGCTGAGCTATCTCCCCAGGCCAGGTCTTAAAACCGAGGTAAGTATAACAGTATGTAAGATGCAGCTCTTTCTGGTTTGAAATTGGCAAAATTCTTTGAGTTTCAAGTAGGTAGCTTAAAATACTTTCATCAAATTGACTGTGATCCAGTGTTTTGATTCCAAAGTCCCTCCCAGACAGTGGCAGAGGAAGAAAGTCTTTTTAATTTGCAAAAATATATGATCAAAGCTGGGCGTGGTGGCACACTCCTGTAATCCCAACACTTGGGAGGCTGAGGCAGGAGGATCAGTGCAAGTTTGAGACCAGCCTGGGCTACAAAAGTGAGCTCAAGGTCAGTCTGAACTGCATAGTGAGACCCTGACTCGAAAAGACGTGTGTGTGTGTGTGTATGTATAAATGTGTATATATATGTGTGTGTGTGTGTGTGTGTGTATATATATATATATATATATATATATATATATATATATATATATATTCAAGCCTATATTTTGAGCATACAAATGGCGTAGTCTGATAAAGACTTCATACTCCAGGAATCTGACATTGAAGTTCCATATGCATTCTATGGTCCTCGAGAAAGAGCCCTGCTTTTAGACTTTGCGTAAGTAATTAAAAATAGCTTGAGATCATTTTTATACTACCATCTCAGCACAAACACTAACTACGCACAGCTTTCAGTTTTATCAAAGGACAAAAAAACCATACAATCAGGATCCTGTGAACAGTATTTTCCAAGCCCATAAATTAGGGTTTCAGTGACAATGTAAGCCACACCAAGATGACATTATTCTCCTTCGCCTTCCAAAATAAAACTGTCATCAAGTAAGAAAGAGAGGGGTGTCATCGATACTCCTGGCATGGTACCAGGCCCCCTGCGTCACAGGCGCCCCATCAATTAACAAAGCATGTTTTGTTTGGAAAACGAATGGCAATGGCTTCCTTCTGTGCATTTGATTAGAACTTGAAAGCTGTGGCTTGCTGCCATCCACACTGCCTTGGGCTTCCAGCAGCCCAGTGTCCAAACCCACAGTCCCCCCACCACACTGGGGGACATTCAGCAAGTCTAAAGTTTTGTGTTGCGAAGGAGTTTTTTACCATTACAGAGCAAATAAAGGATCTTTGTAGCAACACCTGGAAATACAACATGAGACCTTTCTTCACATCAGCATTGATAAACAGTTCACCAAGTAAACCAAAGAGCTTTATTTTTTGAAAAGCAGGTAACATCAAAGTACTATATGGTATCCATAATTCACTGCAAAAATAATTGCTGGCACATCCAAAACACTGGTGAACAAAGTGGAAACAATGGCTATAAATTTCAACCAATGCAGATTTTCGCCCAAGGGCCAGGCTGGATTTCTACACACGAGTATCCATTCATAGAAGTTCCCTGTGCCAGCTGAGTCTCAAAACAGGGCCTCTGGAAAGGGGAGCCCAGCTCTGTCTCGATTTCAAAGTGACATAGTAGCCAACCCAGCACTCTGGCTGCAGCTTGAGTCCCAGAAATTATGTTGCTGCTATGTCACAAAGGGAGCTCTGAAAAAATAAGATCAGACTTTGGATTCCTTTAAGACACTGCTGGTGGCCCCAACTGCCAGCACCTGGATGGGTCCAAGCAGGCTTTCCCTCCTCGCTCTGCTGGGAACCCTGAGAGCCCCACTTTGAACGGCTGTTAAAGAACCACACTAAACCCATGTAAGGGCAATGAATAAAATTATCCACTTATTTTTCCATTAAGAAAAAAGGAAAAGGAAGTCAGGCATGGTGATAGGCATGTGAAATCCCAGCTGCTTGGGTGGCCAAGGCACAGGGAATCATTTGAGTCCAGGAGTTCAAGACCAGCCTGGGCAATACAAGACGCTGTTTCCTAAGCCAAGTAAAACCAAAGTGTACACTGACAAGTGGGAAAATGATACCCATCCTCTGGTTACAGAAAACAATTCTATAAAACCCTCATTTTCAAATTCAGCTCCAATGTGTTTAAAAAGGTCATGAAAGTGATCAATACTATTAATCCCCCCTAAAAAATCCCTTCATATAAAGTGGTGCTGGGAATCTGAAGGAACTAAGGGAAGGCAAATGATGATAAGATCCAGCCCTCATTTTCTTTTATTGTGCACTTATGACCCTGTAGATCTGGCTCTGGTAGGTGTGGACAACTCTTTCTTGCACTTAAAAGAACATTAAAAAATTAAAGTGAGCCTGAGTGCCAAAAAAGCTTGCAATTACAGAATCTAAGAGCCAAACAGTCTCTAAGGCTTTTGTCATGGGAGGAAAGGGAAGGGAAGGGAAGGACAAGACGACAGGTAGGACAGGCTGCCTCAGCCAAGGGACCAGGCACAACAGTCTCAAAAATAAGGCAAACTGTGGCTTCTCAGTTTGAGACCAGCAGAAGGGCCCACTGAAGCAGGAAGGCAAATCACTGGAGGACAGTCAGATGGGGTAATGTCACAGGCAGGGTGGCTTTGAGGTCCTGAGTGGGCATGAAACCCCAGGAACCCACACTCAAGGTCAACGTCTCTGTTAAGTCCTGTGCATCTCTCCAAGCAGCAATTTCTGGGATTTGGAGGTTTGTGACTTTTGTGACATTCCCCCACCAAAAGAAGACACAAAGGTGGAGAGAAGCGATGGGACCACTGGAGCTGAGCCTGTCCCAGGGGTGGGCTGGGTGAGTCAGGCAACTTCCTGCAGCACGCAGCTCCTTCCACACCTGGCTGTGTCCTACAAGCGCTTGTAGGTACCCAGGAGGGTTTTACAGTTGGGACAGTAGTGATCCACGTCCTGCAGGGCGTCCACGCAGAAGGGGATGAAGCAGCAGCCCAAGACACACCTGGGAGAACAAAAGGCCACAATGGAGCATGTTATGGGCTACAACAGGTTACACAGTGCCCAACATAACCCGAGTCCATGTCCTATTGAGGACCTGCAAAAGGGACCCTACACTGTGTGATCAAAAACAAATGGTGAATGTTTACATTTTTATTTTTATTTACTTGTTTATTTTGTGACACTGGGGATTAAACTTAGGACTTTACACTTGTTAGGCAGATGCTTATGTCAGTGAGCTATCTCCCTGGCCCTTACATTTTAAAAAATTTGTTATAATGGCCAGGCATGGTGGTATAGTCCTGTAGTCCCAGCACTTAGGAGGCTGAGGCAAGAGGCTTGCTGTGGGCTGGAGACCAACCTGAGCTACGCAGTAAGTTCAAGGCCACTCTGAACTGCACACCAAGACCCTGCCTGAAAAAATTTCTTAATGTAATAAAATATCTATTACTGTTAATCTCTCAAAGTACCCTCTTGCTTCAAACATCCTTAACCCATCGTTCTTGCCATGTTCTGAAGCAGTTCTGGAGTCTTTTTTCCTGAGTGTCTTTAAGAGACGTGATCAAAGGTATACACGAACCCTGCTGCCGAGTGTCACCCAGTAACAAGACAGTGAACAAAACTTACATCCTTGCCAGCTGTGTGCCAGAGCCAGCACCTGGCAATTTCTGTCTGTTCCCCATAACCAAAATTATCATGAAAACCATGGAATTGATTCAGGACACTGAGGCAGCCATGACAGCGCAAAGACACATCATAGTAGCCCTAGGAAAGCTACAACCACATTAAGTCCACGGAAAGGACTGATGGACTGTCCTGGGGATATTTTCATACCTCGGAACACTTGAGCATCCTTTAAGGATGCTTAGAGCAGGGTTGATAAACTTTTTTTTCCTTTGTTTTGTTTTTTTTGGGAGGACTGGGGTTCAAACTCATGACCTTGCACTTGCCAGGCAGGCACTTGTGCCATAGAGCCATCTCCCTGGCCCCTAAACTTTTTCTCTAAAAGGCACTTTTAGTTTCCACAGGCCATGTGCCCTTAGTTTGAACTACTCACTTCTGCCCTGGCTTTATCTGTAGCAAATTCCTGAACAAATGGGTGTAGCTGGGCTCCAGAAACACTTAACCAGGTATGGGCTGGATGTAGCCTTGGGCCATAGGTCCAGGCGTGTGTCTTAAAGTCTCTTTTTCTGTAGACAAGTTGCTGCTCCTAACAACCAAGCTGAGTTCCCCAAATGCCACCTCTCAGCCACACACTGCACACAGCAGAGGCAAGATCATCATGCATCCTGGGCACCAGTGCTGTGCCGTGCAGGCCACAAAAGGACCGACACGGCAAGAGTCCACTGCGAGGAGGTAGATCTAGAGGAAGTGGAACGCAGGTGGCCAGATCACCCCAAATGTAGACAGAACCCAATATTTTTATAGGAAGGAACTGACTCACATAAAGCAGAGCCTATAAGTATTCTGAAGAGGAAATCGTGAAAGGCCTTTCCTCCTGAGGCAACGCCAGATACTCTCTCTGACTGTATCTTCAGCAGCCCCGGAAGGCACAAATGGAGAAAACAAAGCACAGCCGGGGGAAGGAGTAATGAGGGGGACAGAAGGAGGGGCAGAAAGGCTACCTCCATCTCAAAAGCTAGATCAGCAGATGTTGACCTGCAATATTCCTTTGTATTGTCTTTTCTTAACTTTTCTTTTTTTATTTTTTTTTGAGACAGGGTCTCATTATGCAGTTCAGGCTGGCCTTGAGCTTACTTTTGGAGCCCAGGCTGGTCTCGAACTCGCACCGATCCTCTGGCCTCAGCCTCCCAAGTGCTGGGGTTACAGGCATGTGCCACCACACCTGGTCCACATCTTTCCCTAATTTCAAAGATAAAAATCAGCCTTTCTATAAATATTCAAAGGCAAGGACATTGGTTTGAACATTTTCTGACCAAGGCTTGAAAGCAGGAGCCCGCACTGGAGGGTACAGGTAAGGCAGGGAACCAGGGGCTAAGAAACCTGGTTAAGTCACCCTCTTCCCTATTTAACAGTGTGTGTGTGGGGGGGGAGGGGGTACTGGGTGCTGGGGAGAGCTCCGTGGCACAAGTGCTTGCCTGGCAAGTACAAGGTTGTGAGTTCGAACCCAGGTCCCGCCAAAAAAAAATAAAAAATTAAAAAAAAATAAATAAATAAAAGTGTGGTGGGGTAAGCTACCAAGGTGCCCTAGGGCTCTGAGCCCTTCTTTGAATTGAAAAAGAGAAATACTGTTCCTTTCTGACCTCACACGTGGGCAGATGGTGGCGGCAGTGCCAGTCCTCAGAAGCAGAAGGCTCCCAGGGAAGCTCACACTTCCTCCAAGTGAAAGCTCACTGCTTCCTCCAAGGAAATCAGCCCAGCAACGGCTCAGGGTAGCCCCACCGCCAGAAGGGAGCTACTATCATTACTTGCTTGGGAAATAAAACACTCAATTGTATTTTCTCAAACTTCTCTCCCACAGCAGAAACCATTACTTCTTTAAATATAACGTCCTTGGTACAAACACAAAATTGATGTAATCCCCCTGCATTGAAAATGGCAAAGATAGCGCTGGCCAAATAGCTCAGAGGACTTGCACAAGGGTGGTGGGGTGGGGTGGGGTGGGGTGGGGTGGCAGTTCCCGGCTCTGTAGAATTGGTGCAGAG
>PVKN010015757.1:0-18295 GCA_004027915.1 Capromys pilorides | reverse complement strand
GAGGGAGGGTGGGAAGGAAGGAAAGAAAGAAGGAAGGAGAGAGAGGGAGGGAAGGAAAGAAGAAGGAAGAGGGGAGGGAGGGAAAGAAGGAAATAAAAAAGAAAAGCAAGCTAAGGATATAAGTCAGTGAGAATGCTTTGGATTCAATATCAAGTGCTAGGAGAGAGAGGGGAGGGGAGAGGGAGAGAGAGAGGCTCAGAAAGCCTTTCTTCCTTGGCACTCCTCCACCCCTGTCATCCCTTGGACTGTTCATCAAATCTGTAACCATGTATGTGTGTTTTTAATAAATTATATAGTGTTATTCATGCCAGTTTAAATTGGATTTCCGTACCTGGCAACTGAGGGCCCCCTTTAAACTGTCATAAAGAAAATAAATAAATAAATAAGTAAAAAATTCACTGAACTAAAATGGATCAATGACCCTAAGATGTGACTCTCTGGTAAGCAAATTGTACAGTGCATCCCAGAAATGCATGCAGAAATAAAATGCAAATCAAGAAAATCTGTAATTTAAAGTTGACCTAACATAAAAAAAATCTTGAAGGAAACAGATGTGGAATACAAAAAATAGGATACTTCTACACAACTAACAAGATATGATAATGGAAATAAAAATTTTAAAAAACCACGTGTGAAACTAATTTCAGTAAATATGAGAGGTGTAATAAGCATTCTCTTCAATATTGCTTTATAAAATAGAAGATCACCAGTCGAGAGTTAGATCAACTCAGGAACAGACAGTTCATCGAGGCTGGTTAGGCAGGCCCAGCTGAGGGGCTGGGAGATGCCCCAGAAATATAAATTAGTGCCACCTTTGCATCAGATGCCACAAAGGGACTGACAGTGGTGAAATTATGTGGTTGTTGACGTACCACAGCTTTCTGGTGGCAAGAGCCACCAACACAGCTCTTTGGAAGACAGCCAAGAGTTCTCCGCACGCTCTCTGGAAACCCCGATGCTCCTGGCCACGTAGAGGCGCCCTCCTAAAATCTCGCCGTCAGCATACGCTTGGGATGCCTGGAGACCGCGCCTGTCCTGGGGAACTAGCACGCACGCGCGCGTTGTGTCGTGACCACATTGGCTCCCCACCCCCACAGATGCGCTTCCCACCTAGGAGCCTACATCCCATTTCCTGTCAACCCTACTTTGATCGTAAGTTGTTTCAGGTTTGGGTTTCTCGTATCAGGGAACCCACGTGACATTTCTGGGTCTGGCTGGTTTTCCTGGCGCTATGATGTCAAGGTGCACCCACTTCCCTGCAGATGACTCAAATTTATCCCCCTTCCTGGCTGAGTAGTACTCCACTGTATCCGTTCTTAACACCGCGTCACAAGGTAAGAAATTAACATAATTTAAGAAAGATACTAGGAGACTTTTGGCTCACAGGATAGAAATTAAACTTCAGTCAACTTGGATAAGTGCAGGACATTCCTTTCCCAAATGCCAAAGGCCAGCAGCTACCAGTCACCTCAGGGCTCTTTGCATGAGGCTTCTAAACAGGGTCCTTGGAGCTGGGGAGATAGCTCAGTAGAATAAATGCTTGCCTGGCAAGTGCAAGGACCTGAGTTCCATCCCTGGTTCTGCAAAAACAAAAAAACAGGGTCCTTGGCTTGGTCTTCTTGCATTATTTGTCTGTCATCATGAGAGGGACAGCCAGTCCACAAGGCACCCGGATTCTCTTCGGCGCTGTCTGAGGCTGGTACCCTGTAGGCTGGGCTGAATCTTCTTTGGTCCTGAGCTGTGAGAAGAAGCTGCTTCCGGGCCCCTTCAGCGTCGGCAGGTTTCTATTTCTCCTAGCACGGGCTCAAGGGCCCTTTTTCTTGTGGTCCTTCAACAGCGACTGCTGTGGGCCTCCCAGGCTGCCCACCTGTTATGGTTTATGTCTAGTTGTCCCCCCAAAGCCTCATGCAATCACGGGGCGGGGACTTCTAGAGTTCAAGACTTGAGTCATGATCCACTGGGATTATGTGTTTTAGTATGGATGGGATTATGGGTCTGAGTCCTTCTGGGATTATGGGTGTGGCCTAAGGCGGATAGGTTGAGGCAGAGAGCCTGAATGTGGTATAAAGAGAGACAGAGATAGACGCTCGCTGTTGCTGTCTGCGCCCTGGTTGCTCCATTGCCTCTGTCATGACTGCTGCTGTTCCACTGTCATGAACTGGATGCTCTCTGCCCTGTTCCACTAGCCTTGGGCCAGCTGAATATGGACTGAAACCTCCAGCAACTGTGAGCTCAATAAACCTTTCCTTCCTTCATTTTGAGTGTCGGGTATTTGTCCCAGCAACAATAGAAGAGTAACTAAGACACCACCTTCCAGACTGGAGGTCTCCCCTGTGTCCATGGCGGCCACAGGTACTCCCTTAGCCTCTTGTCTTTCTCGGGCTTTTGCTCTTTCCCTTTCCAAATCTGAATTCTAGAGCTGGATCTAAAGAGCTCGGTTTACTGGGTGCGCCCCTAGGTCATCTCAGAGTCAACCGACTCCTGAGCCAAATCCCGCCTGCCCAGCCCTGCCTGCACTGTGAAGTTGATGAGCCCGGCTTGTGTCACTCTCGCGGACAACAGGCTCCCTGTACCCCAGGGGACCAGACCGCGCAACACAGGTCTGAGGGTCGCTGGGGTCATCGTAGCAACCCCACCTCCTTCCCTCAAAGTCAGCGTCACTTTTCCTAGTCCTGGCTTTGCTACAGGAGGGCGAAGGTGCAAGTTCCCGATGTCCAGGGTGAGACCACACCAAGAGGCCCTGTCTCCCAGGGAGGAGGGTGTGTCAGCCCCCAGCCCGCACCAGGTAACTCTCTAGGGGCTTTGGTCAGAGGGGATAAAATGAACAGTCTCATTCCTGTACGAAAGCACAAACAGCCCTGGGATACAACCTGATGCCTAATAAGCGGGAACAAATTCTCCAGTTTTTATTTTTAAAATTTAAAAAGAAGCAACTAGAACTTGTCTACACACTAGAGGAGCTGGGCCCGGCCAATGGGGTGAGTGGGGGCTGCCTCGGGCTTCCTCTGCTTTTCGGTCTGCCTGCTTCCGGCAGTGCTGGCCTGGACATCTAGGTGGTGGCCCTGGTTGAGCTCCGTGCTCGCAGGGAAACCGCAGCTTGTCACGCTCCAGTGTTCAGGAAGGGAGGGCGCCGCCCCTGTCACTGCCACCTAAAACAAAGCCTGTTTTCCCCACAGGCTCCAGGAAATACCCGTGGCCCTGCTGGGGCCGAGCCTGTGTTTTCACTGGTTACTGTGTGAAGGTGCCAGGTTCCCAGGGCAGGTGTGGGCCCTCAGGCCATGCCTGTAGCTGGCCCTGGAGGTCACCCTGGAGGAAACCTCAGCTCAGAGGAAGCTTCCAGAAGAAAATCCCAGAGACAGAGGCTGAAGAGTTTGGGAAGTACTGGTGTAGGAAAACCCCATGTCCAAGGCAAAAGGGGGGACGCTGTGCCGGTGAGAGCTACAGGAAAGGTTCAAATTAAAACAAACAAACAAAACAAAAACACATTGACATCGGTCCCACTCAAGGTCTTCCTGCTTCCTGTGGACCCTGCTCTGCTGTCTCGGGCCACCACTCCAGGTCCTCCTGCTCCCTGCGGACACTCCTCTGCTGTCTCGGACCACTGTTTGCAGCCGCTCTGGGGTCTTCCTTCCGTCTTTAGCTGTTCCTTGCTCCTTTGCAGCTGCCTCAGGGCCCTGAATTTATCCAAAACATCTCCCTCCACGGGCAGCATGACTTTGGGGAGGAGCCGGAGGCCACACAGTGCCAGAGCCAGGGACTGAGGTGGCCGTGGCCACGGCATGCTGTTTGTGTGAGCTGCCTGTCCCTCGGATGGCGCTCGGCAGTGGCATGGACTGCGTTTCCAGTCTCACCTCATCAAGACCTTGGGAAAGAGTAATCCAGAGCCGCCGCAGGAGTCGGCAGGCGGGATGGGACGAGTGTGTGTGTGAAGTGAGGAGAGTAGCTCGGGGAGGACTCATGCAATTTGGCTTTTGCTGTGGTAAAATATTAGAAGTGTGCGCATCCCTCGCACAGGGCAGTCACACGCCACCTCCAGTTACTCAGAGCCTCCTAACCCTCTGAGGCACACAGGCGGGCTCACCCGGGAGCATCCCCACAGGCTGGTGGGGCCCTGACAGGGGCTGAGTCGCCCCAGCCGTCCAGTGTGTACTCCTGCCTCAGCAGCCCCTTCCTCACAGACTGACTCCTTGCCAGCCCCTGTGGGCGGCAGTGCCTGGGCAGCTGCCTGTCCCTGCCTGCACGTGTGACGTGGGACACAGCCGTGACCCTCCTCACCTGGAGGAGCAGCCCCTGTAACTGCCTTTCCAGTAGGTGGGAATTTCACTTCCTTCTTTCCAGGCATAAATAATCACAGATGCAAAATCAGGGTCTATTTTAGACACAGGCGTTGAGAATGTAGCTTGTAACAGCTCAGCAACATTGGTTTTTTTTTTTAAGTCTTGTTCTTTGGGTAGCAGGTGACCTGCTACTCCACACTGGGCAGCAGGGCCTGAGCGGAGCGGGCCACCCGCCGGGGAGTGGCTCTGGCCGAGCCAGGCTCCTCAGCACCGTGCTGGACCTGATTTCCTTGTGGCTGCTCTTCAGGAAGGGCCGTAATCAGCACATCGGACCCTGGGAGCTGACAAAGCCGTGCTTCAGCCTCAGCCTGGCCTGTGGGTCCCTGGGTGCCAGGCTGGGTGCCAGGCTGGGTGCCAGGCAAGGCTGAACATATGTTGCAAAGCCCAATGGAAATTGAAAATAGAGACTGCTCCTTCGAACAGGAGCAAACACTCTCCCCTCCTTTCCAGGCCCTCTCTGCCCTCCCTTGGGGCTGTTTTTCACTGGCTATTGAAGCTCGAGGCCCTGGGGAGGGCTGCAGCCTCAGGCTCCCAGGCTGGCGCACAGCTGTGCAGACTTCGCTGTCCCCTGCCCAGGTTGGGACCCCTGGGGTCAGCAGCTACAGGACAGAGGTGGTGAACCATGCTACATGCTGAGACTCCAAGCCTCGATGTTTGCTAGCCCTTCTGTCTGGTTACTCTTTCCCCACACAGTACAAAACACAAGCTCAGGATAAAGTGTGGAATTTCAAGCCTGAGGCGCTGGGATGGTCATCGCTGGGATGGTCACCACAGGGCCTCCGGCCACAGTGGTCAGCTGCAAGTGCAGGAAGCTGGCCCTGCTGCCCGCTGTGGACCTAGTGGTGGGGGCAGCAGAGTGGCAGCTGCCTTGGTGGCTGGTCTTTGTGAGCTCCCAGGTTGCAGCGTCCTGTTGTGGGCGCCAGGGCCTGCTGAGGAGCGGCCTCAGGCCCTGCTGTCAGGCAGGCTGGCTGTACTCCGGGGCTGCGGGCCTGAAGGGCATGCAGAGCCCCTCTGGACCCAGCTGGCTCGGGTCGTCCTGCTGTAGCTGCTGTGCTCCCAGGTGGCTGAGGCAGGTGCAGAGCCTCTGGCTCGGAGCAGTAGAGGCGCTACGTGCATGCGAGGCCAGGCCTTGGCTGTGTTCGAGGAGGAGAGCAGGCGCGGCGCAGGCAGAGGGCTGCAGCCTGGAGCCAGGAGGTGGAGGTGGTGCAGGAAGGCCTGTGTGGCCGGACCAAGTCCTCCATGCGAGCAGGGCTGCGGGGAGGGGGGTGGAGGCCGCTCTGCAGCTGAGAAGGCCCTGGCATGGGAGAGTGTTCCCTAGCAGCCTTTCCTTCCACGGTCCACAGGGGCCGCATCTGGTTCTGGCAGGACAAGGGGCCATGAAAGACACATCCTAGCTCAGCCACGCCAGGGGCTACACCAGGACAAGAAGAAACCACTGCTTTCTGCGGCCTGGGCTGGGAGACATTTTGGCACATAGTAGGGCCAGTTCCACCCAGCTGTGGGCTGCGAGGGACGTGTACTGCTGGCCACACTGTGTGTGGAGCAAGGAGGACAACACTCTCGTCTAGTTCCACTCCCGTCATGTAAAGGTGACTAACCAGGCACTAAATGGTGTGCATGTCTCAGGGACACAGGACATGGGCTCGGGAACCCACAGGAGCCTGCGGTTTTTGACATTTGGGTGGGTGGCTTCCTGCAGCTGCAAGGCATGCTGGGAGATGAGATAGCCGGGGCCCCATCTCGCCCTCCCACCCCTCCCCGTCCGCAGTCAGGCTCCTGCACCCAGCTCAGAGCCAGGAACCCTGTCACAGGGCCGGGAGCCTCAGAATGGACAATCAGAGGAGTTAGATGGCTGAGACACCAAAGACCCGGAGAGCTTCCTGGCGCAGCCCCTGACGTCGGACGGGAGGCGGATTGGCTTTGCTCTGCACACAGCCAGTGATTTTAATGTTGTGTAGATGCAGCCGACAGCCCCCAGTCAGCCCGACACAGGCATGCGTCAGGCCCCTGTGGGGAGCAATGCAGTAGTCGGAGATGGGGATGAGAGAAACAGCCTGTGTGTGCGTGCGTGCGTGTGTGTGTGTGTGTGTGTGTGTATGTGTAAGGAAGGCTTGTGGTTACAGCTTCTGATCTTTTTTTTCTACTACAATTGTTACACAGGATCAACTGAGGAAGAGCCTAGAGGGCTTCAGGGGCAGAGGGAGCTGGTGAGATGCAGGCGGAGACTCTGGTGTGGAGAGTGGGGGAGCAACCAGAAGTTGTCCCCTCCCCATGCCAAGCAGGCACCCAGCACCCAGGCCAGGGCAGGAGCAGCAGCTGAAGGACCCTAGGTGGCTTGCACACTCACCCTTCCCTGAGGAAATGAGACACTGGCACCAGGGTGTACTGTGTGTGTGTGTGTTGGGGGGTACACAAAGATAAGCAGATCTCAATGGGAGGGGCGTGTGGCCCTCACCCTCTCACGCGGCTGCTCCGGGCAGAAGGCCAGCACCTCTGCTGCCCTGGCTGTGGTGGCCAGGATATCAGGGTGCACGGGTCTCTCAGGCACAGGCAGGACAGTGTACCTTGGAGACAGCTCCTGCTTGGGAGGCACCACTGGCCCGGCAGACCAGCACGGCCGCGTGTCCTTAAGATGAATCAGTCTTAGCTGGGCAACATGGCAAAGGATGGAGGCTGAGGAAGGAAGAGCCACAGGGCCAGTCCAGCCTCAGAAGTCGCGGGGCAGATGTGAGGCCCTCTCCCAAAATAAGCAAAGGAGAAAGGGCTCATGACCTGGCTCCACGTGAGGGCCCTGGGCTCAGCCCTGGCCCTGGGGAGGAAGGAGCAGGGGTCCTGCCTCCAAGGCTCAGCCAGATCTGCAGAAGGGGGGTGCCAGAGCCACTGTCTGCCCTCGGGTCCTTCAGTGTTGTTTTGTAACAGTCATATTGTACCTTGATTGACACCTAATAGCTGCACATATTTATGGAGCCCGATGTGACGTTTCCACACTTGTACCACTGAATAATGATGCAGTCAGGCTAACTGGCACCCCGTCTCCTCAAATACTGGCCACTTTTCTCCCCATGAAGTTGGTAAGACCTACATTTGGTGGTTGGTTTTTTCCTTCAGTAAGGGTGTTTGAAAGACACAACCATGCGGAGTAGTGGTCCTTTGCTATAAAATATTCCATCAGGAGTATATACCTCTATCACAGACACAGCCTGTCCTCTAGGGACCAGGGAGATAGCTCAGTGGAGTAAGTGCTTGCCTGGCAAGCAGAAGATTCTGAGTTCAATCCCTGGTACCACCACAAAAACAAAAACAACAAAAACCCTATTGTGTCCTCTAGGTGTGGGGCCACGGTTCTTTTCTGTTTTACCTGACCTGATGGTGTGGCCAGGGCAGTGGGCTTTCCCTCTTTCCTAACTCAGGGAAGACAAGCAAGGGTAGAGCCACAGGGGCACTGTTCCTGCTTCCTTCCTCCTTCCCTTCCTTCCTTTCTTTTCTCCTCCCCTCCCCGCCCCTTGTTTCCCTTCCCTTCCCCATTTCCTTTTTTTTCTCTTCATCTTCTTCCTTCTTCTCCTCCTTCCTCTATTTTTTTTTCCTTTCTTTTTGATGGTGCTGAGGATTAAATCCAGGGTTTTTGCACTGAGCTACATTCTCAGCTTATTAAAAAGCATTTTTTTTTGGAGACAGGGTTCCACTGGTGGTTCAGGGTGGGCTCAGACTTGCCGCCCTCCTGCCTCAGCCTCCAAGCCCTTCTTCCCTACAGGTCTGGGCATCCAACAACAGTATCCTTTCACTATGTCCTCCACCGTTTCACCCCCTTGTGTTTCAAGTTTACTGACTTCCTTGTTAATTTTCTTTTCTTTCTTTCTTTTTTTAATTGTGAGGTGAGTTTTGCAGTCGGGCAAGCCATTCGTCAGCAAGCATAAAGGTTAAGGAGCGTCTCAGGAGAGCAGGTCCTGGGATGGTGGGGAAGAGGCCTGTGTGGGCTGTTTTGCCAAGTCCCCCGTTCACAGGTGGTGGCAGAGGTGGGCGGGCTGCTTTTTCCAGCCCCACCAAGGTCGCTCATCTCCGGGGTGGCAGCCTCTCTGGGACAGTCAGCAACTCCAGCTGTGGAAACTCCACAGGCGGTGGTGAGAGGATCTGGTTTTCTGTGAAGCAGATGTCAAGCCACCGATGAGTCATGCGCTTCCCTCTCCTCAGAGACACCTGCCTGCCTTTGTCCCCTTTCCTTATGATCAGCTTGGGAACCAGGCCACAGCAGACCTGCAGGGGCTCCCTTGAGAGTGCCCCTCCATTTCCTACCTGTGCCCCACATTCCCTGGGAGTCACGAGGAGCCCGGGCCGTGTGCGAGGCCCCTGCTCTGTAGCTCAGGGCCTCTCATCCAACAAGATGGGTCTGGTTTTCCTCCATATCTGCTCCAGGGGCTCCTGGCCACTGTTGTCCTTAGCCCAAGGGAGAAGTCTCCTGGAGAAGTCTTCTGCCCACCTGAGCTGTGTTCTCGGCCGCGGCTCTGGTGCCAGGGCGTCTGCAGGGTGCCTGGCGCTCTCTCCCCTCCGCTCTTTCTCTGCTGGCCACTCTGTCCCTCCCGCTGCATCGCAGGTGCGGCTTTTTGACTCCTTTGCTGTATTTATGAAGAGCTACTTGAGAACACAAGGCATGCTCAAAAACTATGCTGAATTCTTTTTCTTTTTACTCAGTTTTTTCTTTTTTTGAATTTCTTGTAACTTCTTTGCTATTGTCTGTCTTTCTTTCCTTCCTTCTTAGTATTATGGCAGGTTCAGCCTGCACTGGGGGTGGGGCTGGCGCAGCATGTGGTGTTGGGGATCCAACTACAGTCCCTGCGGTTGCCTAAGCTTGCCTAAGCAGGTGCTTTAGATTGCCGAGCCATCTCGCCGGCCCCTGTTTTCTTTTCTCTTTAAATGAATCTCACACATTGTCATCTGGTAATCTGAACAACTAATTTGAAGACAGAATCATGTAGGACAGCAGCCATTGTTGAATTGATTCGTTTAGCGAAACCTTGTGCCATTTCTAATGCTGTTTTCTTCTGTCACTATTCTGTACTCTTTAGAAAAGAAAACTACGGTGATATTTAAAGCAAAATGATCACAGGGCCAGCACCCTTTTTCCTTGGAGTGCGCGCAGCCCGTGGTTCTGGCCACTTTCTTAGGCCACCCTGGAGCCCGCTTTGGAGGGGGTCTGCGGAGGCAGCTCCATGCCCTGAAAGGACTTCATGTTTTCCTTTGCGCGGTCATTTTGACTTCGGGAGGAAGCTGCACAGCGACAGATGTCGGGTGCCAGGTGAACGAGGCCGGTGGGGACGCAGCATCGTGGCCGACGAGCTCGCCTTTCCGCTGGCTGGTGGCGCTGGCTGCCGCAGTCCTGTATTTAGGGGCGCCCCGCAGAGCTGCTTCAGAAAGCTGTGCGAAGGAGGTGGCCAGAGCGTCCCAAGGCCTCGGGCCTTTCACAGGCACATGCGCTGTAGGCTGCGACCCCGCCGCGCACCCGAGGACCGAGGACCGAGGACCCGCTGGCTCCCCCTGGCTGCTGGGCGCACTGCTCCTGCGGGTCACGGTGGCCGCTCGCGCCCTGCCCCCGGCTGCCTCCTGT
This sequence comes from Capromys pilorides, assembly GCA_004027915.1. NCBI lineage: Eukaryota > Metazoa > Chordata > Mammalia > Rodentia > Capromyidae > Capromys > Capromys pilorides. The sequence continues at coordinate 8,359 of PVKN010015757.1, read as the reverse complement.
GATCACACAGGAGAGTCCGGGGCCTTCGCGAGACTCCGACTCCCGTCTGCCAGCTCTCGGCAGCTCCCCTATCTAAGCACAGAGAAGCAGAGCGGGCTTGGGGGTGGCTTTCCTCAGGCACCGCGGGCGAGGACGCCAGCGCCCCACGCGAGCACCGCCACCGGGGCTGCCAGCAGCCGACCACTCTGCCGCCGGCCTCCGCGACTCGAGCCTCGCCTCGGGCCTGCACCGGCGGCGGGACCCAGCCCTAGTTGTCTAGGGAAGCAGAAGTGTCCACAGCGCCGTGCGCAGACACCTCCACGGGTGGTGGGTGCTCTCCTCGCCCTCTTTAGCAGAAAGCTCCCGGAAAGACTACGCGAGGAAGCCTCCGGCGGGGGTGCTGGCGCACACTGAGACTGAGGCAGGATGGGAAGCTTGAACCCCGCATGAGCGAGTTATGGGTTTAGGAAGGCTCCACCTCAACATCCAGTTAAGGAACAGCGATCGCGAGGAGGCACAGCGGAGGACGTCACTGGGCGCCAAGCCCTTTTGTTCCATCTGCGTTTCCTTATGCGCATCTCCCACTTTCTTTCTTTCTTTTTTTTTTTTTCCTTTTTATTTGTTTGCTTGTTTGTTTGTTTCTTTATTTATTTTATGACCGGCTCAGCCTGCCCTGGTGGTGGGGTTGGCGCAGCATGTGGTGCCGGGGATCGAACTGCAGTCCCTGCAGTTGCCTGAGCTTTCCTAAGCAGGCGCTTTAGACCACTGAACCATCTCTCAGGCCCCGCATCTCCCACTTTGTCTCCCTCCTTGCAAAGTTGGAAAACTCCAGCCAGTCTCCCACGGTGCCCCCACGTCTCCCCGCTCCGGGCCTTGCTTCTGCAGCAGCCAGCGTCTCGCCCTTCCGCGTGCGGCTGTGTCCACATCAGCTGCTCTTACCTAGCTGTCAGCCCATAAACCCAGGGACTGGCCTCACGAGCTTTTCCTCCCGTGCCATCTTCAGCCGGCACCGAGCGATTCCTCTGTTGGCCCAGTGTCTCCCGAACCTTGCTGTTGAGCAGAACCCTAGCCCGGCTGGGTGGGCGCCGGCGGGGGAACCGGCTGAGGCCGGTTCTGCAGATCCCCGGAGCCCGTGGGGTTTCAATCTGCAGTCCAAGTCACTGGAGGGTTTCGTGTCTCCACTCTAACGGGAGCCTGGGCAGCGCCCATGCTGCAGCGAGGAAAGAAGGTACAGTCACCCCAGCACCCACTTGTTAATTTTCCTGTGTTGCCATGGCTAGGCCAGCGCTGCAGCACCCGGCGCCGTCATCTGTGCCTGAGAAACTATGCCAGGTGTGAGACGGATTCTAATTTTATGGGCGTTTGGCAGGAGGAGCGGCCAGGAGGATGATGAGGTTGCTTGGTACAGAGCGAGCGAGAGTCGCGACCGTTTTCTCCAAGTGCTCAGAATGAGAGCGAGCAGGCGTGGCCCTCCAGGTGTCCCGGGGTGGCAGCGGTCTGGCAGGTGTTCGCAGTTAACATCCAATTCCCCGGGCGGGCGCTCCCTGCCGGGCCACCCGGCCGCTGAAGCTTCCTGCGCGGCTCACTTCCTGTTTGTCCAACGCTGGATGGCTTGGAGTTCGTAAGTGAGCCCTAAATCCAGCAATGACTCATTGGTTTACTCAACCTAGGAGGACCAGCGGCCTAGAACCCAGGCCCTCCCCTTCGCAGGCTGCTTTTGACTCATTGTATTCGGCCAGGGATAAGCATAGTTACTCTTAGGAATAACAAGACACAAATAAGTCCTTCCGTTGACTTCAAAGCAAGGTTGACCCAGTAGGCTCCAGGGACCTCACTGGAGCGCAGAGATCTATTTCTTTCTTTCTTTTTTTTTTTTTTTTTTAAATGTTATGTATTTGGTACAGGGTCTCACTGTGCAGCTGGGACTCAGTGATCCTCCTGCTTTCAGCCTTTCCAGGGGTGGGACTACAGGCACGCACCAGCATGAATGGGGTCCACTCAGCGCGCCTGGGGGCAGGGCAGGCGAGGCATGTGGCGCTGGGGATCGAACCCCAGTCCCTGCGCTTGCCTGAGCAGGTACTTAGTCTGCTGAGCTAGCTCGCAGAGATCTATTGCAGAGAGAAGAATAACCTCTCCTCTCTTCTCCTGCGTAGCCCTGGACATTCAGTGTCACCATGGCGCGCAGCTTGGATCCCCCACCCTCCACCCCGACTTCGTCCGAAGCAGGGACCGTTGGGCTCCGTTCACTCCTTCACCGCCGGTTGCGCAGCCCTTCCTAGCTCGGGCAAACTCAGCAGCGGAACAATCCCGCCTGGGAAGGTAGAGGAGAAGGGGACGGGAGGTGGGCAGTGCCAGTACCCGCGGTGCGCCTCTAGTCCTCGCGAGAACCTGGCGACGTGGGGCGCTGCAGACCCAGAGCGCAGGAGGCGCGAGCTGCCTACTCCACCACCCTGCCGCCAAGGAAAGGCGGATCCACCAGGGGAGCGGAGCTCAAATTCCCGCTGCTGTGGTCGGATCTGGGAGGCAGGAAGGGAGAGGAGTCCACAGCTCCACAGCGCAGCCTCGGGTAGGGAGGGCCCACGGGTGGATCCTGACCGCTTCTGCCCGGTTCTCTCTGTTCCCTGCCAGATGCGGCTGGGAGCCCACATGGATTTTCTGGTTTCCTCCTCTTTTTCTTCCTCCCCCTCCCCCTCCCCCACCTCCCCTCTTCCCTTCCTCCCCTCCTCCTCCTTTTTCTTTCTTTTTTTTAGTTTCTGGCCCTTTTGAAACCAGGAAGTTCTGGAAATCAGGCAACAGAACTTAATCATGATATTTCCTACACAAATAGGCACCGAAAGTTCAGTTTCCAGATAAGCATTTACTGTCTTGATGCTTATCTCACCTACAAGTTGAAGCACTCTGAGTTTCATCAGATTCCAACACAGACTCTTTTCTTTTTAAAGAAGAATTTCCAAAACATCCCCTCCTGTGCTGCTAGGACTTAGGAGGAAGGCGTTTACTATGCTGATTCACAGATGGTCGCTCTTGGAACAAAGGAGCTGCTGGGGATGGGGAGTCAGAATCCAGTGAGGAGAAGATGGACTCGACCACGGAACAGGGTGTCCTAGTTGCCGAGGCGCCCACAGATACCGATCTCTTGCACACCGCGGCTGCTCACCGCCCAGGTCTGCGTCCAGGCATGTGCCGAGGTCGGAGATGCTCATTGGCTCGCGCAGTCTTTGTTCACCCAGAGCTGCTCTTGCCTCCTCCGTTTGGGAGGACAGTTTTGCTGGTGATAGAATTCTTTTCTTTTTTCTTTCTTTCTTTTTTTTTTTTTTTTTTGTCTTTTGGAGACAGGGCTGCAGTCAAGGCTGGCCTTGAGCTCACTTTTGTAGCCCAGGCTGGTCTCGAACGCCCAACGATCCTCCCGGCTTAGCCTCCCAAGCGCTGGGATTACAGGCGTGCGCCACCACGCCTGGGTGCTGGTGGTAGAATTCTACCACGTTACCCACCGTTTTCTGGCCTCCACTGTGTCTGATGAGAAGACGCTGAATGCGGTATTTGTACGCGCGGAGTCTCTTCTCTCTAAGCGCCTTTGTGTTTTTTCTCTTCACCGAACCCGGGTGGAGAAGGTCCGTTCAGGTGCGAAGCCTTTTCTTGTTGTCCAGTGTGGAGCCCTTCAACTTTGGGTCTATAGATGGTTATTTTGCTTTGGACTTGAGAAGCTTTTGTCCCTTATGTATTTAATTATTTCTGTCTCCCTTTCTCGCTCCCCTTCCTGGGGGCCTCCTTTTACTCCTGCATCACCGACCAGCACTGCATGTAGGCATACAGCAAGGTTGGAAAAGCTCACATGCAGTAGCACAGTGCAGTGCCCCCCCCACCGCCTGGGCCCATTTCTGGAGAAGAAAAACTGAGGCCAGAGTCAGTAAAAACAGACTATGTTCCAACAGTAGGCAAGGTGATGTCGCACAACTTTGTGTGTGCCAGAGGTGCCTGGGACTTAGTTCATTTTCATTTGATATTTTCTCTTTGTTGTGCATATTAAATAATTTCTACTTCTACTAATTAGTAGAATTAATTTCTAAATAGAGTAATTTCTACTAATAATTTCTACCAATGTATTTTCAACATTTTACAGTATTTACCCTACCATCCCAAATATGTTGGGAGCGCCTTAAGGTATTTTAAAATTTCAGTTAGTATTCATTTCAAGTCCAGAATTTCCATTTGGTCCTCTTATAAGAATTAATTTAAATTTTCTTTCTTTTTATTTATATTCAACTTTTTAATTGATTGGTTGGGTTACATTGAGTATTTCTAATAATATCTCAAAGGTAGCATTGAGGTCTAATTGAATTTTGTATCCACATATCCAAAAATCACAAAGAAAAGAGAAGAAAATTATTTGGCTAACTCGGGGCAGGCACAAGTTAGTAAAGAGCGTGTCTCATAGAGTTGGAAATTAAATCGATGATGTGAGGGGAGAACCAGGACCCTCTGCTTGCTTTATAATAAGAGGAACAAAGGAGGAAAAGAGGCAATAGGGAAGATGATGATTACAGAGGATGGAGGAGGTAGAGTCACGCCAGCCTTTTATGTGGTCCCAAGAAAGAACATGAACCCATTAGATTAGAAACAATAAATAAAGTAAAAATGCCTTAAATATTCCTGAGATAAAGTTTTGATTTAGCAACGGGTTGGGTATGTGTCCCAAAGGTCCATGAGTGGAGAGCGTTGTCCTCAGCGTGGCAACTGCGAAGGAGGCTGGGACCATTGAGGGGTGTGGAGTAGGGGAGACTAGCAGGTCACTGGCGTTGTGACCTTAGAGAGGACTAACACAGCTCCCTGGAGATGCTAATGAGCTGAATAAGATTCTTCTCCTGATGCACGACCCAGCCTCAGTCCTTACGTTACAGCTCCAAAAAACAGACTAATGCAGCTAACAGAGAAGCACTTGGAGATCAGGGCAAGTTAATCTGATGGAATCGACCAGCGCTACCTTGGTAGCCTTTTACAATTATAGTCCTAACAACAAAAACTTTTATAAGGCTCAAAGGAAAAATAGAAGGTGAAGAAATTAATTACGACCTCAGGTATAATGACCTTGACTTCCCAGATTTCCTCTGCAACAGAATTTATAAGAATAAAAAGCAAGCACTGTGGACGACAGACGGGGCAAGAGGACCATCAGTTCCAGCCCATCTTGAGCAATTAGGGACTTGTGTCTGTAGAAGGATCTTAAAAATATAAAGAGGTATATATTAAAACTATGGTTCTGGCTGGCAACTGGAGAGCCGTGGAGAAGCATCCATGTAGCACATCTGCATACTTGTCTATACGGGGACACCCCACAATGCTCTCCTCTTGGAATCAGTAGGCAGACGCCCTCCAGCAGTGAGGTCACCCAGTCTCGGTTCTTGGTTTTGAAACACCAGTCTCCACCACGTGGACCCAGGGCTCCTTGGAGGAACGGCTATTTCCAGAGTGGATAATGAAAACATGACACATGCCTGGGATGACTTGTTGGTCAGAAAATAAAGATGATTTATAAAGTTTGAACATATTCAAGGACACAGAGTGAAGCTTGAACGGGCTCCCAGGGTCCACCTCTGGAAGAAACTGACAAACAAAATAAGTAAGAATACAAACAGATTACCACCCAATGAGTGAAAGGAAACCATGAGTTTGTACCCATCATATAATTAATAAGTTAATGAGCAAATTATAGTTTAAGGAAGCGTGGTATAATGGCATGGTTTCAAAAGTAGCTCTTCATGATATGTTAGCTAGTTAAAAATGGAAAAGGAATATCTGAGGATGTAGATCGCTGTAGAGCGTTTTCCAAGCCCGTGGAAGCCCTTGGGTTTGACTTTCAATGTGGGGAAAAAAAGATAGAGAGTAATTTGACGATGGAGAAATCCAATCAATGTCAACATCACCAATAAGGGAACAGATCGAAGCTTTGTTCCACTTGGAAGGATTACTGAGACACAACAAGGAAAAATTGCTATGAGACAATACCAGGCAGCCCCAATCATGGAAAATTCCAAAAATAACTGAATTCAACTCTTCAGTTGGGTCTAGAAAACGAACCTTAAGAGAAGACTAATTCCTGTCAGATTGACAAACCTGGAAGAGCAATTAGAGCTAAAGACAATGTTAATTCTAAACTTGGTCTTTTTTTTTTTTAAATTTGTACAAAGGATACTTTGGGGCCAACATGGGTTTGTGGATTAAATGATAGTAACAGCACACTACTGATGTTCCATTCTGGTGGCAAATATTTACTGGCATTTCATGTGGCAGGTGCTGGACAAGACACACGTGTGTCCAGGGAACAGGGCTGAGGGTGGGTGACAGCAGGAAGGAGCTAGGAGGGTGTGTGCAGGTGTCGTCTTGCAGGTGCCTATGCAGTTCCCTATGGTCTTTGGAGCTCATCAGGTAGCAGCGGCCGATCTAGCAGGGACACACTGAGGGGTTCTCTGTTCCCAGTGCAGGCTGATCACCTAGAGACACCATAACCAGGTCGGTGTAGTTGACCTTACTTTATGGGTGGAGGCCGGGTACACACAAGTGTAAGGCTTGGCCTCAGAGAGAGCCAGGGCCACCTGGTTCCAGACCCAGAGCTGGTGCCTGTGCCGTAGTGAGTGTCCGAGACGGGTGGCACAGTGGGACGTCCTGCAGAACGCATCTGGGAGGAAGGGACAGGGCACCACCTTCTTGTGGTACTCGGAGTAGCCAGAGGCAGCGAGTGATTGCAAGACTGGGCAGTGTGGCCGCTCCTCAGCGGCGCATCCTATGAGTTTAGCATTTCTACATTGGCTTTACCAGTGGTCGTTTCATCCCTTTTGTCTTCTACTGGTTCAGAAATTGGGGCACCTTTGAAAACGGCCACAAAACTGAAGAATTTGCAAAAAGTGAATGTTAAAGCTGCAGAGAGGCCTCTTGAATTTTGTTGACCATATGTCAAAGCTCTGGAAAAATGAATGCATTTTTCCATTTTTTGTGATCACATTGCTCCACTGGTAATTTTTTAAAATACGCAAAATAAAACTAAAATATCTTTCATGTCTGTCTTAATGTGTTCCTAATAAATAGTGATATTTTGCAAATTTCTTGGTAAGTTTTCGATTATAAACATTTTAGAAGTACTGGAATCATGATTATTAGTATGATGATTTTAAAAATCAGATTAGTGATGATATTTATTTATTTTATAGTCATCTGGAGTGTCTTGCACTATAGCTGTAGAGATAGATAAGGGTCTGGGACATAGCTCAGTAGAATAAGCACTTGCCTGGCAAGCACAAGGTCCTGAGTTCAATCCCCAGGACTGAAAAAAAAAAAAAAAAAAAAGATAGATAAAAGCTGATTTGTACATTACTGTAGTTTTGTATTATTTGGCTTAATTGGCAATTAAGACTTCATACACTGCATGGAACTCAGGAGTAACATAGGAGTATAGGGAAAATACTGTAAGGATGACTGGTTTTGTGGAACTGCGACTTGCTCAGGGCCGGGGAGATAGCGCTGACAGTCTGGGACCAGCCTGCTTCTTTGCCCCATTGCTGGGCTTGCCTCTTACGGCTCGACACAGGAGAGTCACAAAGAACCTGTCCCGTGTTTGCAGCTGGCCCCACCCACTATGACCCTGCCACTTGACAAGGTGAGGCTTCAACTTAGTGGCCACGCTAGAAAGAAACTATAATGTTACTGTGGCTTTGATCAAAATTCCTCTGAATCTTAATGAAATTCAGCATGTTTTCTTATTTTTCTCTCCTAGGAAGATCCACTGGAGTGATTTCTTTGCCTTCCAAATGGATTTTACATATCAGGAACATGAAATTTTTAATGAAAAAATTCTCAGCAATTTTTTAAATTTATGCCTTTGCCACAGGGTCTCACTATGCAGTTTGGATTCATAGTGATCCTCCTATTTTCAGCCTGCCCAGTGCTGGGATTACAGGTGTGTGCCACCATGCCCAAACTTGGTCGCCAGCTCAGCGTGCCCTGGGGCGAGGCTATCATGGCATGTGCTGCTGGAGATCAAACCCCGGTCCCTGCACTTGCCTAAGCAGGTGCTTAGTCCACTTGGCTATCTTGCTGGCTCTAAAATTATCTGTTCCTTTAATAAATTTTTCTAGAATTTACTTGCACAATTAGCTGGCATATTTTCTTTTCAAAAAAATTAAGCAACATTTTCACTTGATACAGTGAAAATTTGACTGATACTTTTAGAAAATCTCTTTGGGTCATTCTGCTAAGTTATGTTTTGTCTAGAAATTTGTACACTACACTTTGACTTACACAGTGCATTATCACCTAATTATAATTAGCATCCTCATGTTGTTATTTTTTTTAATTTTATTTTAAAGAGTAAAAACAGCAGAAACAAATA
>PVKN010015756.1:0-18297 GCA_004027915.1 Capromys pilorides | reverse complement strand
AGTAATATTCCATTTTGTGAAAATACCACATGTTTTTCAACCATTCTTCAGATGATGGGCATTTTGGTTGTTTCCAAGATTTGGCTATCACAAATTGTGCTGCTATGAACATAGGTGCATAAATATCACTATGGTATGATGTTTTCAGTTCTTCTGGAAAAATTCCCAGTAGGGGAATAGCTGGATTGAATGGCACTTCTAGTTCTAGTTTTTTAAGAAGTCTCCACACTGCTTTCCATAATGGTTGCACCAGTCTGCCTTTCCCCCAGCAGTGGAGAAGGGTTCCTTTTGCCCCACAGCCTCTCTAACACTTGTTGTTGGTTGATTTCTTTATGATAGCCATTCTTTCTGGGGTGAGATGGTATCTAAGTGTTGTTTTGATTGGTATTTCATGAATGACTAGTGATAGGGAGCATTTTTTCATGTATTTATAGGCTTGTTGAATTTCTTTCTCTGATATGTGTGTATTCATCTCAGATGCCCATTTCTGGATTGGATCTTTGAATTTTGGGACCCTAATGGTTTTTAGTTCTTTATAAATGCTAGAAAGAAGACCTGTGTCTGAATATTCATTAGTTAAAATCTTTTCAAAATTTGTGGGCTGTCTTTTCATTCTGTTGGTAATTTCTTTTGACATGAAAAAACTTCTCAGCCGGAGGAAGTTCCATTTGTTGATCCTTTCAAATATTAAACATGCATTTTATTTTTATCCATGAACTCTTTGCCTACCCCGATGTTTTCAAGGTTTTCTCCCACTTTCTCTTACAGGAGATTTAATATTTCTCTTTGGATATTTAGATCTTTAATCCTTTAGATTTTAGCTTAATGCATGTTGTTAGACTTGGGTCAAGGTTTAGTTTTTTTTCAACATGTAGAGAGCCAGTTTTTCCAGCACCATTTGTTAAAGAGACTATCTTTCTCCCAGTAAGTGTGTTTGGCCCCTTTGTCAAAGATAAATTGGCTGAGTGTGTGTGATCCTCAGATCTATTTTTTTGTCCATATCATTCTGATTTTATCATGGTAGCTCTGTAGTATAACTTTAGGTCAGAAATTGTAATACCTCCTGCATTGACTTTTTTGCTCAGGATTGTCTTTGCAATTCTAGGTTGTTTCTGGTTCCAAATAAATTTGAGGATTGATTTGTCTAGGTCTGTGAAGTATGTTGATGGTATTTTAATGGAATTGCATTAAATCTATGTAAGAATTTAGGAATTATAGCCATCTTCACAATGTTGGTTCTTCCTATCCAGGAGCAGGGAACATCTTTCCATTTTCTGAAATTCTCTGGGATCTCTTTTTTGAGAATACTGTAGTTTTCACTGAATAGATCTTTTACTTCTGCAGTTAGGTTAATTCTAAGTATTTCATTTTTTTGATGCTATTGTAAAAGGCATTGTTTCTCTAATTTCTTTCTCAGTGAGTTTGTTATCTGTGTAGAAGAATGCTATTGACTTTTTTGTGTTGACTTGTACCATGCTATGCTACTGAATTTGTGTATTACTTCTAGTAGCTTCTTGGTGGAGTTCTTTGGGTCTTCCAAGTATATTATCATGTCATCTGCAAATAGTGATAGTTTAACTTCTTCTTTACCTATTCTTATTCCTTTTATATCTCTCTCCTTTCTAATAGCTGCAGCTAATGATTCCAGAACTGTATTGAATATGAGTGGCAATAGGGGACATCCTTGTTTTGTACCAGATTTGATAGTAAAAGACATTAGTTTTTCCCCATTTAGAATTATGTTTGCTATTGGTTTGTCATAGATGGCTTTTATCAGATTGAGGTAGAGGCCCTCTATACCTATTTTCTGTAGTACTTTGAACATGAATGAGTATTGAACTGTGTCAAAAGCCTTTTGTGCATCGGTTGAGACAATCATGTGGTTTTTGTCTTTGGCTCTATTAATATAGTGTATTGCATTTATAGATTTGCGTATATTGAACCATTCTTGCATCCCAGGGATGAATCCTCCCTGGTCATGGTGCATAATCTTCTTAATGAGTTATTGTATTCTGTTGGAGAGGATTTTATTGCAAATTTTTGCATGTATGTTCATGAGAGAAATTGGCCTGTAGTTCTCTTTTTTGGTTGCATCTCTCTCTGGTTTTGGTATCAGTGTAACACTTGCCTCTAGGAATGATTTTGGAAGGATTGCTTCCTTTTTGATTTCACTGAAGAGTTTGAGGAGTATTGGGATCATGTCTTCTATAAAATTTCTTGTAGAATTCAGCGGTGAACCCATCAGGTCCCAGTCTTTTCTTTGTCGGCAGGCTTTTTATTACATTTCGTATCTCATTGGCTGTTATTGGGTTATTGAGAGTATTTATATCTTCTTGATTCAGTTTTGGTAATTTGTACTTTTCTAGGAATCTGTCCATTTCCTCTGTGTCTTCAATTCTGTGAGAGTAAAGATTCTGAAAGTAGCTATAAATGATCCTCTGAATCTCTACTGAGTCTGTAGTAATTTCACCCCTTTCATTTCTTGTTGCTTGAATTTGAGTCCTTTCTTTCCTCTTTTTGATTAAGTTAGCTAGGGGCTTATCAATTTTGTTTAATCTTTCAAAGAACCAGATTTTTGATTCATTAATTCTTTGTATTGTATTCTTCGTCTCAATTGAATTAATCTCTGCTCTTATCTTTATAATTTCCACCTGTCTTTAGGTTTTGGATTTCGGTTGCTCTTCAGTTTCTAGATGGTTTAGGACCTACATGAGAGTATTTATTTGTTTCCGTTCTGTTTTCTTAATGTGTGAGTTCAAAGCTATAAATATCCCTCTAAGAACTGCTTTCATTTCATCCCATAAATTCCGGTAGGTTGTGCTTGAATTTTCATTAAATTCTAGATATTGTTTAATTTCATCTGTAACTCACTGGTTGATGAGAAGAGTATTGTTTAGTTTCCATGCATATCTGGAGTTCTTATGGTTTCTTTGGCCATTTATTTCCAATTTCATTGCACTGTGGTCAGATAATATACATGGGATAACTTCTGTTTTCTTGCATGTACTTAAGCATGAGCTGTGGACTAAAATGTGGTCTATTTTAGAAAATTCCCCGTGTGCAGCTGAAAAGAATGTGTATTCTGAAGAGGTTGGGTGGAACACTCTGTGTACATCTACTAAGTCCAGTTGTTTCAAATTCTGTTTCAATTCTGCTACTTCTTTGCTAATTTTTTGCCTGCTTTACCTATCCTTTTCAGATATGGGGGTGTTAAAGTCTCCTGGTAAGATTGTAGTATTGGATATTAGATTTTTCATGTCCATTAAGGTTTGTCTTATATAACTTGCTGCTTCTGTGTTGGGTGCATACATATTTATGAGTGTTACCTCTTCATCCTGAATTTTTCCCTTGACCAGTATTTAGTGGCCTTCTTTGTTACATTTGATCAATCTTGGTTTGAAGTTTAGACTGTCTTCACACAGGGTTGCTACCCCTGCTTTTTGTTGAGGTGCTGGAGCATGTAGTATTGTTTTCCATCCTTTCACTTTTAGCCTATGAGTTTCTTTATGAGTTAAATGTGTTTCTTGTATACAGCATATTGTTGGGTTTTGTTTCCTTATCCATTCTGCTAGTTTACTTCTTTTAATTGAAGAATTGAGTCCATTTACATTGATAGTTAAAATTGAAATGTATTCTCTTATTATTGACATGACTTTTATTTACTACTGTTCACCACTTTTTCTATGTTTAATTGGTTGTCCTGTTTGGTGGGATCTTTCTGTTCACATTTGTTAAGTTCAAGTCGTTTTGGTCCGTCTTTAAAATATTTGTTAGTATACTGTGTAGTGTTGGCTTTGACATCATGAAATTCTTTAGTTGTTCCTTGTTGTGGAAGTATTTCACTTCTCCCTTGTATTTGAATGAGAGTTTTGCCAGGTATAACAGTCTGGACTGAAATTTGTTTTCATGGAGGACTTGAAGCACTCTGCTCCATGCTCTTCTTGATTTCATGGTTTGTGAAGAGAAATCTGCCATTATTCTGATGGATTTTCCTTTAAATGTGATCTGTTTCTTTTCTCTAGCAGCTTTTAATATGTTATTCTTCTGCTGGATTTCTGGGATCTTGATTATTATATATCTTGATGTATTTTTAGTCTGGTTGATGTTATTTGATGTTCTGTATGCTTCAGTTACCTGAATATCTGATAGTTTTTTCATATTTGGGAAGTTTTCTGCTGTTGCTTCTGCCCATATTCTTTTTATATCATTTGTATTGACTGCTTCTTTTTCATTAGTTCCTATTAATCTCACATTGTTCATTCTTGCATCATCTTGCATGTCTTGAATTATTTTTTCCTGCTTCCTGGTTGTTTTTAAGAGATCCTTTCTTGCCTTTTCACTAGCTGCGAGTGTGTCTTCAAGATCTGAGATTCTATCTTCACTTTCATTCATACAGTTTTGCCAGCTTGTGACTGAGATTTTATTTTCTTGTATATCTCTTTGATACCATTTCAGGCTATCTATTTCTTTCTTATATTGCTCAGTCATGGAATCTATCATTTTTCTATTCTCCTCTAATTGTTTTTATCAATGTCTTCTTTAATATTACTTAAGTCTTTCATTATAGCTACCCTTTCTTTTTCTATTTCAGAGGTTATTTCTGTTCTAATTTGCTCTCCACCTTTCTGCAGTTGTTCTACTTTAGTCGCTATTAATTTAGAAATGACTTTTTCTAGTTCAGAAATTATTTCTGATCTCATTCCCTCTTTGCTTTTCTGCAACTGTTTTTTAACTTCGGTCTCTCATACTTCAGAGCTTACTTCCAATCTGAGTTCCTCTATACGTTTCTGCATTTGTGTGTTTACTTCAGATGCTACGAATTCAGAGATTTAGGCTGCATGATTCCCAATTTCTTGTTTGGTGGTGACTCCTGTATTTGTTTCAGGTGAACTTGGGACCTGAGATTGCATTTTGCTCCTTATCGGTATCATTCTGAGTAGCTGTGATCTTTGGTGCAGGACTGCAGGACAGCAGGTTGTTCCTGCAGAATGGGCTTGTGGAATGGCTAAGCTGCTTGCAGGCCAGGGAGCAGGGATCTCACTCACCTGACGGGTCTGACACTGGGTGATAGGCTGCACTGGCAACGGGCCAGAGGGATCTCACATGGTGGGCCTGGTGCTGGTGGGCCTGGTGCTGCCTGATGACGTAGGCTGTGCTGGCGGTGGGCCTGAGGACCCTCACCTGGTGGGCCTGGCCCTGGGGGGCCTGACACTGCCTAATGCTGGTAGGCTGTGCTGGTGGCGGGCTGGAAGTCGCACCTGGCAATTCTGGCTCTGGCGGGTCTGGCGCTGCCTGATGACTGTGTTGCAGTTCTTTGTATCTAGAGTTCTAGAAGTCAGGGACAAGTGTTTCACTCAGCCTTGGAATCATTTTTCAAGGTACTCTATGAATCACTCATGCTTCTGTCCACACATTTTTATTATTTCCTTCTTCTGTGGTTTTTGAGTTATAAGTCAGTGGGATAATAGCCAGGCTTTTCTCTTGCATCTGGAGAAATCGAGTGACATGCTGCCTTCTCCCACTTTTGTCAGCTTTGGTGCTGCTGTGTGGGACCTGCTTGCACTCTCTTCCCACTCTTGTGCAACATTCAAGAAGAAAAATATACAATTATCTGAAGCCATACTTAAAATTATTTCAACTACAAGATAAAAGCTGAATCACTTTAGTCTGACCTCTAAGGCACTGGGTGGACAGCTGATTCATTTATCCAGCGTCCAAGCACAATTTTACCCCTACTTACCAATTATTGTCTATTAATACATGCTAAAGTCCTGAGGAAATGACTCGTTTATACTTCCTGTGACAGAGTAGAATGTTTTTTATGTAAATGCCATAGTTTTCAATCCACTCATCTGTTGATGGGCGTATAAGCTACTTCCAATTTGTTGCTATTGTGAGTTACACTGTGGCCGACATGGGTGTTCATGGGTTGCTGCACTATGGTGTCTTTCACTATTTGAGGGAAACACCTAAGATCATAAGTAATTAAAAACAAGGGCTGGCCAAATGGCCAGTGGATTAAAGTGCCTGCAAGCAGGCACAGGGGTAGGGGAGTTCAATCTCCAGGCTTGCCATGCTGGCCTCTCCCCCTGGGAGCATGCTCAGATGGCAACTGAGACTGGGCATGGTGGCACGTGCCTGTAATCCCAGCTCTTGGGAGGCTAAAAACAGACAGATCACTGCAAGTTTGATCTAGTAGTGAGACCCTGAGCACCCTGTAGATCCTTCCCTAAAACATACAAAAGAAAGAAAGAAAGAAAGAAAGAAAGAAAGAAAGAAAGAAAAAAAAGTTAATAGGAAAGAAGGAGCTAGAGCTTTTACAGAAGGCAGGAGGGCAAGAAATGGAGGGAGGGCAGTGGAAAGGGATGTAAAAAGGAATGAAGATGTTTTACAAATATCTAACCACTCCACAAAGAACACAGTCTCCTTGTGTACAGCAAATGAGTACTAATAAGATATGCAAATATAAAAACTCTTAGACAAATCCCTAAATGCAAATTGTGACTACTAGTATTCCAAAAGTGTCCTGAAAACTTTCAAATGTACACTTATGTCAGACATGTTTGCATTTATCTCTTGCTGTGTGGAACCTGCTGTCCAGAGAGAAGATTCTGGACTGTATGAATTTCTCTTTTATGTAGTCCAGTGACACTCTATTACCTCTGCTTAATCTTTTTTCACTGCTAACAAACTAAAACCATATCTCCCAAGCCAAGGGGATAGCTAAGGGCACAAGTGCCTGCCTGACAAGTGCAAGGTCCTTGGTTCACCAAAAAAAAAAAGCAACAACAATGAAACCATACTTCATTCATTTTGAATTTTCATGATATAATGACAGGCTAAAGAGCTCAAAAGGAAGTCAAGAGATAAGTAGAGCAGCTCTTGAAAACTGTTCTTCACATATAGGCTTAGTTGATTAGCACTTGCATCTATTCAATGCATTCTTCTTGTTCTCTAACATTTGTGTGGTTTTAACACTAAAATACTCAAATGCATATATTCTTTTCCGCCTTGAGACTTTCATGTATGCCTTCTCCTCTCTCATACCCTCTTCTTTATTTTTAATTTAAATACTTTATTACAGTAAAGGACACATTGACATTAATGCACCTCAGAATGCTCACAGCACTCTCCCTGACTTCAAACACATCTGCTCGTTGCTCTTGGCCATGTATTTTTACTATTTAAGCTGTTTTGAAAATTAATTTTATTGGTGCATTTCAGGAATGCATAATGATCATATGGATCATAGAATATTAGACAAAGATTTATTAAGCATGGCACTAAAACTATAATCTATAAAAGAATAAATTGATAAGTGTATTTCATCAATATTTAAAAACATTGACTTAAAGAAATAACAGGCTTGGAGTGGTAGTGCATGCTTACTATCCCAGCACTAGGGAGGCTGAGGCAGGAGGATTGCTAGCCTGGGACACATAGTGAGTTCAAGACCAGAAAGAATTACATAATTACATAGCAAGAATATATATATATATATATATATATATATATATATATATATATATATATATATGAGAAACATAACGAGAACAAAAAGATAATAAGGTGAAATAAATATCTAAAGAACACATATCAAATAAACCATTTGTTTCTAGAAACTATAAAAAGCCTGTCAAAGTACCATGATAAGAAATAGATACGAAATTTCAAATGGTCCTATGGTCAGCCATGGTGATATAAGGCAATGAAACTCCTGACATGAAAGGTACCTGGGACAAGTTTGTGTTCTCTAGAACTGAAGAATGAGTTTTAGTATCAAATTGAGGTTAACAGTAGAATATTTATTGGGGAAAAGAAAGCTTCTGTCTGAGAGAGGGATAGAAGGGGGACCTGAGCAAGTTGCCTCAGGAAGACGTCCATTCCAGGGAGTTTTTATAGAGTAAAACCATCTGGTGAGGTGGGTCTAAGGTGCAGAACATGGGAACTTGATTAGGTGGTCCTAAGGTGTGACTAAACTATGATAAACCAATGAAATCACAAGCACCATTGCTCAGGTAAAATTGGTTAAATCCAAACAAATGGAAAGTGAGTTACATAGCAAGTAGGCATGAATATGGGACAGAATCTCTTCCTGTTGGGGGTTGGGTTGGTGACTCAGGCTCTTCCAAGGTGATTGATACCTATTTAGAATATCAGTCTCTGATACCCATCCCTAGGAAAGTATGTGGCTTCATTCGTTGGCTCTTTTGTCTTGAGGTCTGACCCATGAGGGAGTGTCTGTCTCTTTCAAGTTGCAAAGTCAGCTCATCTTCCATCTTTCACAGGCCTATCCCTGTCTCACTCATCTAATATTTCTATCTAATTGATCTGCCTACAACATTCTCCTCTCTGAAGAAGTAAGCCAAACTGGCACAAGGGAACCATGAGTGATGACCGCTCTGGTTTCTTCAGGCAGAAAGGGGTCCTAGTTTTTGACTAGGAGTCAGAGATACTCTCCAGAGGTTCTATCTAAAGGCCCTCAATAGGTAGCAGGCAGTATTTTGGGAAGACAAATAGCTTTAAATTTGGAAGAGATAAAGCCAAAGAAACAAACATGCATGGGCCAAATAATAAAATCAACAGAATAATTATGAATAAATTATGAATATAGGTTTTCACCAAGGAGACAGGAAACTTCCCATAAAGATGATAAAGATAAAGTCCAGGGGTCCTCAGCATCTCACATATCATTGATTGAATATTTTAAACAGCTATTGAGACATTAACAGAAAGATCTAGAATGTAATAACATTGTTTTAAGTTTGTAATTTTATAAAGACTTATCAGAACTTTTTGTAGGTCCCTTAGCAGAGACCTCTTAACTGTGAGGGTTTAATCCATTTGTTGTCTTCCATGGCAATTGGATATTATCTCAACTAAACTGGCCAACTCTATTATTACTGGGGCACATGAACTGCCAGACCTGGGGAAAACAGTGAGTACTGTCTGGTTTGCAAGTGGGGCCACTGGTTATATAATTACTAACAAACCTGCGTGAGCATCAATAAAAAGTCTAACAGGACTTTTCCTTATATTGACAGTTAACATGAATTCCATGACCTTATCAATCTGAAACCTGCTCTAAGTTCAACATAAACATTCTTTTTTTCCCTCTCTAGCAGCTTTGAACATTTTTTTATTCAAAATGTCCCTTCACTCTTCCAGGATCCATGGAAACATGACTTTTTCCATGCTTCTCAGCTGGCTTTCCTTCCTAACAGTGAGGCTGTTAGCACCACTTTTTTTTTTTCTTTTTCCATCTGTATTTCCATTCTGCATCCTTCCTACTATGAAATATTTCTAAGCACTTTCTATCTACAGAGACAAACTTATTTCTGCTAATCCTCTTAATTTCTGCAGCCTGTGTCAGATATTGGAGGCCCATTGAGCAACATGCAACTTTTGGTTTTTAAGGCCTCCTGCCCACGGAGCTTCAGACAGCTTTTCAAGAACTGCCCTACCTTGCAGTGTGAGGGCCATAGTGGCTGAATTTGAAATGAGCCAAGAGCATCCTTATGAGAACCTAACTGCTATCTCAAGCTGCTAGGGAGGAGAAGCCATCCCCTGCCTCAAGAAGTGAGGGCCACATCCCTGCTCTAGCAAGATGAGGGCAACTTCCCCTGTAGTGGGTTTCCTGACATATGATTAGATGACCAGACTGGGAGAGGAAGCATTGTGGAGGGCTATCAACCCTGCCCGAGGAACACAAGGACAGCTTTTTAAGTTTTTTTAAATGTATTTAGTACCAGGTCTACAGGGTCTCACTTCATAGTTTAGACTGATAGTGATATTCTTGTTTTTAGCTTTTGAAGTTCTGGGACTACAGGCGGGTGCCACCATGCCCAGTCTTGGCCCTCTCTTCCTGTCATGCTCAGTGAAGTTAATGGCCATCCTTGGTCTCTCATGCTGCAAATCACATTCATGGGGAAATTTCTTGCACCATAAACTACGTCATAGGCTCTTTTTGAACTTTGTGTAGGACCTACTTCTCTTTCATAGCGTCTACCACATTTAAAGTTGATTTTTTTCTATTCACACTTATGATCTGTCATCCTTTTAGTGGTAAGATTTCTCTGGATCCAGAATCTGTTTAATTTCCCTTCTAACTTACTGTGTTCCTAGTGCTTATCACATAACACATTCTCAATGAAAATGTAGTGTTCATTGCGTCAAACAAAGTACTTTATGGAAGCAAACATTTTCTTTTAATTATCACAAAATGACTGTTATGAATACAGTGAAGTAGAATTAAGTTTCTTCTCTGCTACTTATTAGTTTTATAAGGCAAAGCATCGACTTCACCTTGAGCTTCAACCTTCTCAACTATAAAATGTAGAATTTGGAGTCAGCGAGATAGCTCAGAGGAATAAAGCACCTGCGTAGGCAAGTTTAGACAAGTGCAGAGACTGTTGTTTGATCCCAGGCACCAAATACCAAGCCAACCCTGATCCCAGGGTGAGCTGAGCCAGCCAGAATCCTGGCTTAGTAGTGCACACTAGTAATCCCAGCGCTGTGGAGGCTGAAAGCAGGAGAATCACCATCAATCAAGCTGCGTAGTGAGACCCTGCAACAACCAAATACACTAAGGAAAGAAATACATTTAAACAGAAGATTTTAGACATCTACTCCCTCTCTTTCCAGAATTCTAGGACTCTATTCTACCAAACTAGTAAACACCAGGCGGGATGCGTTATTGGAATTTAGATCCATGGTTTTCACATGTACTTTCTAACTCACTGCAGGATATTCAGTTAAAAAGTAATCTTATGAAATTCTAAGATTCAAAATTCCATGGAAGTCTGCAATATGTTTCCCAGAGAGTTAGTGACAATGTACAATCAACAAACAAGTTCATCAGTAAGAAAAAGGTTTCTCCCAAAGTGTCCAACTCATTAATGATCTAAATGAGTGGCTACTTTTTGAAATATCAATAGAAATGAAGATTTTCACAGTCTACTATTTAACAGGTTTCCAAGAACAGCTATAACATTGAAGTGTCCTGGAAGATACTTTATCAGAGAGCACAAAGTCAGAAAATCTTAGAGCTGCAGCTTTGAGATGCACCTTGTCAATGTGATTAGACAAGCCACTGAGCCCATCCAATTATTTTATATTGCAGATGGGCAAGCTGAGGCCCAGAGATGTGATATAGCCTGCCTCAAAGTTAAGGAGAAATGCCACGTTTAGGGTCCAGCCACAAAAGCTCTGCTTGTTCTGCTCTCCCATTGCAACTGGAAATGAGGCTCTGTGCCACAAGATGGGTCATGTGCTAGTTTGCACTCCACATGTGTGGAAAATGGACCTGCCCTGCTTCGAGTTCCTTTTTCCCCATCCTTGGAAGGAGTCTCACAGGCTCTGCCGAAGTCTGTGGAAGGATAAGTTTCATCTGTGACATTTACCCTCAAGCACACTTTTGTTGGTTTTGGGCAGGAGAACTTCATTTGGATTCATAAACCTGCTCACAAACACGCACGATTCCTCCTCTACCTTGACTTTATAAAATGAAAACATTTCCCCAAGACTACTGAATTAACTTGAATGAATTCTAAAGCTGTCAGATGTCCTTGAGTATCACCACAGTGTCTTCATTGGCCACTCAGAGGTTAAAAACTGAATAAATGGAAAGACTGGAGGACAATACAATGTGGGCTTTCTGGGGGTAAATGTCATTTCTGATTTGCCTAATTTTATATTGAAAAATACAGATTATTACATGAAAATCTAGTAAAAATCTATATGAATACTTTAAGCATAAACAAATAGTGACATTTTTATCTTATTTGCGTTAGACAGTCTTTCAAGTTAAGTAATTAACAAATTTGAATTTTTTTATGATTTGCTAGATAGTCTCTTCCTCTTTTCCTCTCTTGCAAGGAATTTCTGTGTCTTTCCAACCCATGCCTTTATTGTTTTACTACAGAGCATACAGCACATTATTATAAATATGTGTTATAGTATATAATTCAGACTATTATGAGTATTTATAGTGCTCATTATTCTCTATGTGATATATATCATATATGATTTATAAAATACAAATAAAAATATTGTAAGTAATCCATTTGAGCAATGCCAAAGTGGTAAAAGAATACCTTAGATGGTTTCCAAAATAGCCTAATAGGAAGAGTCCTACACTGGACATCATATTTGAGAAGTTAATTTATTGTATTTATTTGGTGTTATAGGTAAAAGAGGATAGGGAAATGGCTCTTGTTAAATGCTTACTGAAATTCACGGTGATGTACTGGTCACATTACCTTACCATTTTAATCAATTAATCCACCTAAAAATCGGGTACTAGAGTGCTGTGTTGTAGACAGAAAATGTGGAGGCTCAGAGAGGGAAGTGACTCCCCGAAGCCACACAGCTATTTACTGGCAGTGAGCTTCACTTAAGACACCATAGCATAGAAGCCAGAGAAGGCTCAGACTCCAGCTTCATGTCTTGCCTTTGGAAATTCATTTTAAATTTTTTAAGTGAGAAAATTTTCTTTAGCTTCATACACTCCCTTATCCCCAACACTACATTGGGGCATTGTCTTCCCTGTGCCTTGGCTTCTTCGCTTATAGAAGTGGGCCTACAAGAGTGCCTACCACGAAAGAATATTGTGATAATACGTGACATAAAAATAATGAATGGACCAAAAAGCACATAGCCTATTTTCCTAGCAGAGGACACTGCCCTTTCATAGGCAGTGGTTGCCTGTGCAATGAGGCTTCTGGAAGAGTGCTCCTCACACTCTTGGAAATCCAAGGATGACAAAGCCCAACTGTGTACGTAAATAAAATGTGTTGTGTCAAACAGGAGTTAGCAAAACTAGAGAAATTACTTTTTTATCTGCTCTTGATAAAAACCAAGGACTTCAGTCAATAAAATACAAGCCCGTGACAGGATGTCGCATCATGATTTGCAGTGGTTAGGTGACTGAACACACTTTAGGGAAACCCTGAAGAAGTCTGGACATTTTGCGTGACCAAACTGTAATGAAGCACTAGGCCAAGTTGCACACAAAGTGTTCTTGACAGCAACTGAGTGAAAACTCAGGTCTGAGATATTAGACTAGGGTGGAGACATACGTGAAAAATTCTTCCAATTGCATGACTGTCCAAAGACTAAATCTCAGTAGCAATTATTTGTGGTTAAAACTCAACCACATTACACAGGTTATGAGAAACACGTGGGTGAAAACAACAGAAATAGCAAGAGAAGTACAAAACGCACTTAGACTTTAATATGGCCCTGTACCAGATTTGGTAGGTTCTGATTTACCCAATGACCTAGATTTCTTGTAGTGTTGGGGATAAGGGAGTGTATGAAGCTAAAGAAAATTTTCTCACTTAAAAAATTTAAAAACTACATGAGAAACACCCTGAAAGCAGCCTCCCTTTGGAATTTGGGGGATTATAGAGAGTTCTTTCTCAGGATGGTGCCAACTATCTTCCCAGGGCCTTCTTCTCTCAGTCATATCTTTGTGGCCTCTCTCAGCAACTGGAATCCATGTGAACACCTTTGGGAATGGGTCTGTGTACTCACCACAGTATCCTCCGTGTCTCATGTAATGTGTGTGCTTAAAAATATTAAGGGAAACTGTGAAATTAATAAATTAACTTTAGCAAAGCCAGTTGCCAGTAGTGTTTTCAGTAGACTAAGTTAGAAATAATAAGCCACAGATGGCCATTTGACTATCCATCATTGCACAGAAGTTGCAGCTGTGCATGCGTGAATTTATATATCACCAGTAAGGTCTACACATCCAAAGAGATATAGAAAAAAGAGTACAAATGTGAATACATGGAGATATTCATAATACCACTGCTGACAGTAGCCAAAATTGGAAATGTTTAAAACATTCATAACTAAGGTATGAAACAAGTAGACTAAATGTAAAGTCATGTGCTGCCTAGGAAAATGTTTTTAAAATTGTGTCATTAAGTGATGGTGTCTTTGTGTGAGCAGTGTAGTGCACTCATACAATCTTAGACTGTATCGTTCAATCAATGCTCCTGGCCTCATAGGGCAGTGTTGGGGTGACTGAAGTATGATACTGCTGCTGGACGGACACGGCAGGTTTTAACAGCTAAACACAGAAAATCAACCTCAAGCCACAAAACACATACTACAGCGTATCTGTAAGCCAGTAATATATTGGTTAATTACCATGATCAAACACTATGTACTATGCAGAAATTCTGTGGCATATCTGTTCATAAGAGTGGTGGCAGTTCTGTTTGCATCAGCCTCATGCAAACACATGAATAATGAATGCATTGTGCTCTGACTTTGTGATACCACGCTGTCACCAGGAAAAGGGAATCTTTCAGTTTTTATGATCTTGTGTGACGACAGTGTCTATGCGGCCCATCATTAACTCAACACCTTTGTGCCACACGTGGCTGTGGGCTGTGTTTTGTAATACAATGCTAAACTCTAGAACTCTGTTCAAATAGGAAGCATGTTGCGCTGTTAAACAAAACATCCGACTCGAGCTCCGCGTGCGCTGAAGATGGCAGCTGCAGTAGGAAAGTTGCTCCTGGCCCAGTTGAGCATAATTTTTCATGACATTTCTGCCTCTGAGCCTTTGCACCTGTTGCTGCTCCTAGAAGAACATGCCTAACAAAGACACTGTGGTCTGGGCCTCCTCAAACCAAATTCACCTTCAGCACCAGTTCCTTGCACCACGCTCCAGTGCTCAGCTAGCACGCGCCCTCTTTTAAGGGTACCGCTGTTGCCAACAGAGAATTCAAAGAGCTAAGTCTTGAGGACTTTAAGGGGAAATACTTGGTGCTCTTCTTCTACCCTGTGGAGTTCACCTTTGTGTGTCCTACAGAAATTGTTGCTTTTAATGACAAAGCCAATGAGTTTGACGATGTGAACTGTGAAGTTGTTGCAGTTTCAGTGGATTCCCACTTTATTCACCTCGCCTGGATCAATATACCAAGGAAGAGTGACGGTTTGGGCCATATGAACTTAGAGCTTTTGTCAGATTTAACTAAACAGATTTCCCGCGTTCATGGTGTACTGTTGGAAGGTCTTAGTGTTGCACTCAAGGGACTCTTTATAACTGATCCCATTGGAGTCATCAAGCATCTGAGTGTCAACATCTCCCAGTGGGCCCAAGCGTGGAAGAGACTCTCCACTTGGTGAGGGTGTTCCAGTTTGTGGAAACCCACGGAGAAGTCTGCCACGTGAACTGGACACCGGATTCCCCTACAGTCAAGCCAAGTCTAACAGCTTCCAAAGAGTACTTCAAGAAGGTCCATCGTAGATAGCCATGAACACCTCCAGCTGCCCAGCCAGGCCAGCACCGCAACCAGATGCCTGCAGGCTTTTCAGAGATGATTATTTATAGATTTCAAAGCCTAATATGCTTGTCCTTAGAAATAGTACTCTAAGTGCTCTGTTTTTATAACACTAGCTAAGGCTTTCAGTTGCTGAACTCAGGAGACCTCCTCCTTGTGCCATCTCCACAGCTAGCAAAGTTTTCAAAAACCTAGTTCTCGCTTCTTCAGTCATGTCCTCAGTTGGTAAAGAAAGCATTTTTTTCTTTCTTAGCCTTCCTTGAACCATCATTGCCAGTAAAGAAATATCACGTGCACTGAAAGCTTCTGATCATGAGCCCTAAAATTTTCTTCTTGAATTTCTTCATGTTTTTAGACTGACCTTTCTTTGAAGGTAGCAAAGATTGTGTCCTATGTTGATAGCATTTAAAGTGGATTACATATAGTGAGGGAAATGAATGTGAATCATGTTACTAAAAAGCACAAGAACAGAGATTTGCCTGATCATGCATGACACTTGTCCCTGAGGTTTACACATTTACATGGTTATTTTACTCACTTCATCCATGAACTGGCTTCAGTCTGCCTGTGTTTCTAGATATTAGTTAAGTATGATTATAAAGGCCATAAATTTAACTCCTCGGTTCAATATGATTAAATTTTGAAATCAATGTAATTTCTTTCTTGAAGTGCTCAATGTGAGAATAAACATATTTTTAAAATAAAAAAAACATATGACTCATGAAAGTAAATCAAATATAACTTTAAATTTGCAAATTCTCAAATACACTTGTAAGTTTTCTGTATATTTTCATAGAAAAGACTTTGGGAAGCTAGCAGTGCATCTCTAGGCAGCAGAGTTATTGATTGCATTTATTGCTTTTAATCCTGAAGTTTACCTAATGAAGCTCTATTCCAATGTTATATTTATAATTAGCATAGTAATAAAGTGACTTAGAATTTAAAAGGAAGAGTTAAAAAAATTTTCTGTGGTCAAATGGCTGTATTCTAATTCAATCACTGCCTGAGGGAATCCTTAGAAAGTTATTTACACTCTCATTGGCTTGACCTACCTACCTAGAAACTAGAAATACAGCAGAAGGTGGTTTTTTGATTTTATAAGTCAGATACAAAGGTGAAATAGGTAAATATAGGAGAAGGCATATTTCAAATTGAAAAGAAAAACATAAAATGATAAGTAAAATGAGGAAAAAGGGGGGACAAAAGGATAAAAATACAATAATTATATTTTATAAGCAATTAATGTGACAAGTGGAAATATTTAAAAAACACTATTAGAACAGGCTTGTTACAGGAAATATAAATTTTGTATTATGGAGCTGGGGAAATTGAGTATTATTCTCAGTATTTTTCACATAGAGTTATAAAGAAACACTATGCCAGCCTAGTCAAAAATGAGGCAGAGTCTCTGTGGTTTATTTCTTCATGTAGAGCATGGAAGAAGAAACCCAATAAAGTATATCCCATTGCTTTCCATTCACACACTTCAAGATTACTTGAGTGATGGATACGGTTGGTAGCTTAAGCAATAAATAATGATTTAATTAATTAATCCTTTTAGAAGCAGTTAAAAGTAAAAAAAATTAAAAACTAGATATTGTGGCATAAACTCATAATTCTAGCGTCCAGGAGACTAAGGCAGGAGAATGGAGAGTTTAAGGCCTCCCTAGGCTATAGAGAGAAACTATGCCTGAAAAGGAAAGGAAGGAAACAAGGAGGGAAAGAGGGAAAGAGGGAGGAACTGAGTGAGGAGAAAGGAGAGAGGAAACAGAGGGAGGAGGAAAAGGGGAAAAGGAGGAGAAGCATAACACAGGGAACTATGCTAACATCTAACTAATAACTAAAAGATTTGTTTCAAAATCTGTAACGATCTCTGCAACCCCTCCTTGGTCAGATTCCCCACATGGAACTGCAGGATCCTCATTGGTTAAACAAATGCAGTCAACAAGACATCCTGTAAGCCCCTTCAGCAGGAAAGCTGTACGAAGCTCCATTTCCATATATTCGGGCTGGGGAGATAGCTCAGTGGCATAAGCGCCTTCCTGGCAAGCACAAGGTCCCTAGTTTGATACCAGGTACCCCAAAACAAAATAAAACAAAACAATTTCCATATATTCTTCACATACAGATTCCATAATTAGTTTCCCTTTCCACATATCTATAAGAAGAGGACATAAATGACAGCCTGCTTACTACCTTGATTACTATTGGTTGGTTTTGGCTAAAACATTTCAAGATAAATACCATGCAATCTAGAGAAACCAGGTTCTTCCATCAAATCCCAAATTGCTAAAAAGGGCTGCTACTCTGGAGCCTGCCTTTGGCTTCACAGGGACGACCCCAAGCAAAGTTCACACTAAAGCCTCAGACAAAATAAAATAAACCCAAGTTAAGGTACTGTTTTTAGAAAAGCATAAATAGAGCATTTTATTAACTTTTTTTGCTACAACAAAATGACAGTCCACATCATTTTATTCAACACAATAAAAGCTATGGCCACATCACTTTGAGACACAAAGCAAAGGGTACTTTATTTTCTTAAGGTCAGGAATGGTTTGCGTTTTGAAACAAACTTCATGTGTTGTGGTTGCAGTAGCAGGGCCTCCAGTCACTAGCACAATACAATGAACGGATCAAATGTCCAGAACAATGAAACACACCGATACTATTTTGAGTTGAATTGGGAAGTTGCATTATTATCATTGTAGAACAATATAAAGCGATCTGATGTTAACTTTTTAAATAAAAGAAATCATTCCAACCACCCAAACAACTACCATAAGCAAAATGAAGATAATATATAGACAGGAGATTGTATGCATTGCACTTATCACTTGACACACAAATGTTGCAATTCCTGTTGAATTATAATAAGAAATAACAAGCAAAATACCTCCTCCCCATCTAAAATTCTATGACTCTATGAAAGTAGAAATTACAGTCCCCTAACCCAACATTAGGTGTATGCTATTTTTGGTCTGTGTGAAGATTGTTT
>PVKN010015755.1:0-18297 GCA_004027915.1 Capromys pilorides | reverse complement strand
TTATTTGTAATAGAGACAAGTATTTGTGGAACTTAGGAATAAATGCCATGCAGCATGTGTTTATATGTGTGACATGTTTATGGATAAATTCCAAAACCTATTCAAACACAATAAAGAAGATCTATATCTGTTTTTAATGACATTTATAGAGAGACTCAATTTCCTAAAATTATCCATTCTCTCCAAATAGTTCTGGATCTTTAAAGTAATTTCAGTCAAAATCCCAACAGAATTTATGAAGAAATTAAACAAGATTTTCTTAGCTCACATGAAATATCTAAAAGTCCTCCAAGAACTATTAGAAATTATATATATTGTTGGTGAGAATATAAATTTACATGCCCCCTTGGAGAACAAATTGGAAATATCTTGTAAATTTGAAGATTCAAGCACTCCAAGCTAAGACATTTCACTTCTAGGCTAGAGAATCTCTTGCACAGTTCTTTATAGACCTGCATATAGATTTCCTGATTACTAAGGAGAGAGCTGGGTGAACCAATAGATTCTTCCAAAAGAATCTTGGCAACAAACTACCTGAGCAGGGCTGAATTAGGCCACCTGATACCAGCTGATGAATTCTGAAGACTCCCCTTGGGCAAAGCTCCTTCAGATGCTTAGAGCATTGTGTAGTATTCCTAAAAGCATAAAGAATAGAGTTAGGGTTACTCTGTACTTCAACTTTGCCCCTGGAAGGCACAGACAGCTGTGCTTGACCTACAGTGTGGAAAAATCAAGAGCTGAAAAATGCGTGTGGTCTCTTAAATCTGTAATTATAAGTTTTTACCCTAAGTTTATTTCTTATCTATAGCTAAGAGTGCATCAAACTCTTTTGCATGATAGCACTTTTGTTTGTGGTAGCAAAATACTGGAGGCAACTCACAAGCCCAGTCTAAGCATAGCTAGGCTGTGATGGTCATACATGGAGCGCTATACAGAAATTAAAATGAATAAACTAAGACTAGGGGCGTTCATATGGATGAATCTTAGAAACGTGACTGGAAAAACCAACTTATAGAAGAATATAAACAATATAGTGTCATTTAAAGCTTCAAGTCCTACATGGGGTAAAATCATAAAGAAAAATCAGGGGGTTGTTATGCTGTACATAAGAGCAATGCCTATAGCTCTTAGGTGCTCAGAGGCAGGCAGTTAGGAAGGTGACGGGATCTTAGGGATGCTGCACTCACCCACAGCAGGTTCAGCTCAAGAGCGTGCATAGGTGGGGGTGGGGCATGGTCAGCGAAGGCGGGGCCCTCGGGCCTGACCTGGAAGGAGGCATCTCCCGCCAGGCTTCTCCTTTGCCCTCTGCCTTCTGCTTCCTGGCCAACTTACAATGTGAATAGCATTCCTCGAAGGCAGCCCCTTTCCTCCATGAGGTTTCTGGATCCCGCTGACTGTATGGACAAAACCTTCTGAATCTGTGAGCCAAAATAAACCTCTCTTTCTTGAAGCTGTGGCTGTTGGGCATTGTCTCTCAACAGTGACAAGAAACAGGGATGACAGGTAGAAATAAATCACGGCAGTTCTTGGTAAGGGTAGGACGATAAGGTGACAGGATCTGGAGAAGGTGTGTGCACAAAAGCTACTGGTAACGCATTCTACGGTGTTTTCCCCATTGCTGTCCTTTGTAGCTTACATTCATCTTATTATTTTGCATGTGTTACACATTTTGTAACTTTTAAATATGAAGACAAGAAAGCTGTGGTTCAGTTCACCTCAGATGGCGAACTAAGGCGGACCCCTAGCATGACTCCTTGACCGTTTCTTAGGCAGTGGTAATTGCTGCGGGGTGAATATGGTTTGCCTCACAAGTACTAGAAGAGTGGTCCCAGGTGGGGCAGAATCTTTAGGAGGAGAGGCCCACAACCAGGCAATGCAGTCAGGGAGCATCACCCTCAGAAGGGATTCACTCTGACCTCATAGTGAACAACTTCTCAGGCCAGCAAGTGGTATGAGGTGAGGCCAGTCCGTGGGCTTACTCCTGCTGCACACAGCTGGTTTCCTTTCCATGTCAGTCTCGTGTTTTCATGCAGTCAGAGGGAGGGGCCCTTATCATGAAGCCACTACCCTGCTGTTCAGGCCTTCCAGTCACCGGAATTATGAGCCAAGTAAATCTCTTTATAAGTTACTCAGCCTCAGGTATTTATTACAACAACAACACCAACAAGAACAGAATATGGTACAAATTTTCTGGAAATCTGAGCATGATTTAAGGGCCAGGAAGGGCCCTCTGTCATGATTGGTGCTGTCTCCTGTGCCTTTTTCTGGTAAGTATCAGAATTACAGGACGTCAGTGTTCACAGGAAATCCAGAGAGGTAGGCTGTGCACAGTCACACCTAGCAGCCTTGTTATGTTGAGGATATGAATGTATAAGATTAAAAATTCTGCCAAAAGGGAGTTTGGGGCTAGCAAGATAGCTCAGTAGACTAAGTGCCTGCTTAGGCGAGCACAGGGACTAGGGTTCCATCTCTGGTATTGAATGCCACACCAGCCCCACCCCTTGGGCATGTTGAGACTGTGACTGAGTCCAGGTGTGGTGGCCCATACCTGTAATCCCAGTGCTGGGGAGACTGAAAACAGTAGGATCACTATGAATCTGAGCTGAATAGTGAGACCTTGTACCAAATACATTTTTTAAAAAAGATAATTAAAAAGGAAGTCTAGGCATCAGTGAGTGAGATTTAGAAATGGAGAGAACACAAATCTCGAAAGTCCAGAGGATAAAAGAGGTGATTTCTTCATAGCTGTGACATCAGGAATATGGTGTTCTGGAATTATTTCCAATTCTCTGAAGCACTTTGCTTCTCAGTCTGCTATGCTCTCTTCTCCCGCTGGGCTTCTCCACACCCACCTTTTCTGCACACAGCACTCCGAGCCCACAGCTCTTGGGCTCTGCAGGCCCTGGTACCGTTAATGCTTTCTGATCTCAGCTCTCATTTCTGTAGCACTTCTGCAAAGCTGGTGGACAATATTTCCTTACAGAGGTGTTATGATGGCTACATAAGAAGAATAAAGCAAAAAAAGAAGAAAAAGAAGAAAGCAAAGTGCTAATGTCACTTCTGGCACATCAATAAACACTTAATAATTGGTGATGATAGTGGTGGTGACGATCATTATCACTTTCCCCAAGTTCCTTCCTGACTTCCAAGTGGGTTGGGTGGACTTCTCTTTTCTTCATCACCTTTTCAGACTTAACTTTATTACCTATTTCTGTACTGTACTGTAACTGTACATCCATATTAATTATTCCAACAAGAATTTTTAAGGATCTATTTAATCTGCTGAAAGTGACATGCAGTGCTCTAAAGTCTGGCAGTGAACCACACCACTGAGACGGCTCTGTGCAGCTTACAACCTTGTTAGCCAGCACAGAAATACAGTATCTTCACACAGAGATCAGCACTGAGATGGAGATGGGGGTGGTGACGCGGGAGGGACTGCTCTCAAAGACATCGCTAGCTAGCGTTTGAACAAAATCTCACAAACTGGGAAGAGGTGAGTCAATGAAGAGAGGCAGGGAGCTCAGGGGAGGCAGCAGCCCTAAGGGGAGAATGAGATTGGCTAGTACCAGAAGTAGAAGCACAAAGAGCAAGGGGTGGAGTAAGGGGTGGAGATTCCATTCTAAAAGGGAAAAACCTTTGAAAAGTTTTAAGCAGGGAAATAACCTGATCTGATTTATATATTGTAAGGATTGTTATGAGTAGTCCCTGGGAGATGGATTACGGAAGGGTGTGACCATTAATGTGACCATTAATTGCTCAGGGTGTCCTGAGCAACCTAACAGAGCATGGAGGCATGGCCGTGGCTGGTACATCTGATCCTTGCCTTGTCCCCCCTGGTCCTGCTCCTCTGCTCTGCCCCGGGCTGCTAGGAAGCAGCTTTGTCCCACTATGCCCTTGTACCTCGATGCTCCTGCCTCAGAGGCCACTGACTACGAACTGAATCTCTCCATGCTATGAGCTAACTTAAATTTTTTCTCCTTCAGGTTGTGGTGGATACAGGGAAAGCAAACACCAGAAGCTTGCAAGAGAAACCAAAAGAACTGTTGGAGTTCAGGTGTGCAGCTGATATTCCCCTGGCAAGCACTGGATCTGCTGTGTGACTTCTTTAGGGCGAACATTTATGGGCACGGGGTAGTATCTAATTAATGAGTATGAGGAGGTACCATTGTCAATTGCTAAATACTTCTATTTTTTCCGATATATTCCTATGGAATTTTAAAGTTCAAGCTAACTCAAACTGTGGTAGGCATATGAACATACAGGTTGATAAATAATATATTCCATGGGTAGAGCTGGAAAGACTGATGCAATGTGGGGCTGCAGGAAAGAGAAGCAGTGACGATGACAATAATGCTTGTTTTCTCCATTAGTCTATGTGGTCCTTGCTAGGAGAGGTGACCTCTGGTCACTGTCAGATCCTCAGTACCTGCCACTACCCAGCATTAAGAGATCAGATATTCTGGGGAGTGGGATTGAACTAGGATGTCATGGACCTAGAATGTCCCCCAAAGCCCCATGTGTAAAAGGCTGGGTCTCTAGCTTGACATTATTGAGAGGTGGCAGAACATTTAGGAGGTGGGGCCTAGTGGAAGATCTTCTGATTTTTGAGAAGGTGCCCTTCAAGGAATAGTAGCCCCCTGGCCTCCTCCTCTTCCTCTTTTTTTTAATTCCAGGCCATGAATGGCTTTGCTGAGCCCGACACTCCCTACCATGATGTGCTGCACAGGCCCCAGCACCGTACAGCTAACGAACCGTCAAGTACAGACTGAAATCTCCAGCTGGGCAGTACTGGGGGATGAACCCGGGGCCTTTCCACAGCACCACATCCTGGTCTCTCCTCTTCTCTTTACGTTTTTAGACAGGGTCTCACTAAGTCCTAACAAAGCAGGTCAGACAGGAGAATGTGACCATGCTGACATGATAAGAGAGTAGCCGTACTGGCTGGATTCCAGCCTGAGTGCTCCTGACCTCAGAGCCTCAAGTTTCCTGGCAGGTGAGGACGGGTTCCACTGCCTAATGAGCCTCATAATGGAATTAAGGAAGGCCAGCTGCGTCCATGGAGGAGCATCAGATGGTCTTCTCGTCTCTCAGCCTCTGCTCATCCCAGGAGCTCAGAAGTGCCCTAAAGGGGAGGCACAACCTCTTGCTTAGCCCCTCCCCCACCAGCGCAGCGCGGTACTTGGCACAAAGTGTTAAAAGTCAGATTTGGCTGGGTCTCGTATACTTAAGGCTATTATTTTCCGAGTTTCTAAACAGTGTTTTAGAAAGCTCTAGATATTGTTTTCACATTATCAGATATTCATTTTTTTAAATTCATCTTCGGGACAGCTCAGCCTGTGCTGGCGGGGGTGGGGCTGGCGCAGCATGTGGTGCCGGGGAAGGAACCACGGTCCCTGCAGGCACCTAAGCTTACCTAAGCAGGCGCTTTAGACCACTGAGCTGTCTTACCGGCCCAAAATTATCAGATATTCAACTCAAGTAGATTTTGTTATTTCTCAGTAAAAGATAAATTTAATGACAAATTTAAGAATAAAACAAATTTAAAAATAAATTTAGTAGAATGGTGTCTGAGAGTGAATCATGCCTTCATGCAGAACTCTTTGTTTTAAAATAAGAACACGTAGGTTTCTAACATTTGCTCAGAAGAGGGGCTCAGGTTACTCTCTCAGCAATGCTAGTAAGTCCTAGCAACAAGAATATTTTGAAAATATTTGGGTCTTCAGGGATTTCTGTGTTTAAACATCACTAGGAATGAACACTCGCTTCATGGCTATAAAGAAAATCAAATACCACAAGCTTCATAAAATAATAACAGTTAAAACACTAATTGCAGCATATGAGTTTAAATTTATTTTAAAGCCACTAAATGCGAATGAAATGTTAAACAATGTAAATTCTCTTCCCAGAACCAAAATATTATCACAACAAAGCTCTCACTCCAGCTGTCTCGGAAAGTAATTCTTGAACTAACTAGGGACATGAATAATTAATACAGCTCTTCTCTGCACAAACTGGGAAATCTACATGGTTGGAAGTGTCTTTTCTAATAGGAAACCCACGTTAACTGTTCTTACCATGAAGTCTTCTTGCTGGTCCTAGGGAGCTCCATACTTTCACCCAGTGCTTTGCAAAGATTTTGTTGAGTCCTGCTAACTTCTTCCTCTCCATTCCTTGCCCCATGTTCATTCCAATCCTTGCCCTTATGTTATAGTTTGTGTCTAGCTGTCCCCCAAAGCCTCATGTAAGTCATAGGGTGGACTTACTTCTACAGTTTGTGATTAACTCTTGATCCACTGGGATTATGGATCTGAGTACTGCTGGGATTATGGGTATGAGTGCTACACCTGGCCTGGGGGCAACAGCCAGAATGTAATATAAGAGAGACAGAGACAGCCTAGCTCTCTGCAGCCATTGTTGCTGCTACTCCTCCCATTTGCTCTTGCTGTTTGCCGTTTTCCACTGCCGTGAGCTGCTGCCCTCTGCCATGTGCCGCTCTGCCTTGAAGCCAGCTGACTATGGACTGAAACCTCCACTAACTGTGAGCTGAATAAACCTTTCCTTCCTTCATTTTGGGTGTCAGAGCAACAAGAGAAAAGTAACTGAGGTACCTTAGAGCACAGCAGTGGCCATGTAAGGCAGGGTTGATTCAGCCCTGTTACACACAAGAAAGCTAAGCTTCATAGGTCAAATGCGCCCGAAGCAAGTTAGTGAATGTTGAGAAGCTGGGCTCAACCGTGTGTCCTGCTGCAAAACCATCACATGCTCATTTGGCCGAGGAGAGAGAGAGCGGCTCCTTGACAGATGAGACTGGCCAACAGGGGGCACATTTCACTCAAAAGAAAGCCATTCAGTATTTTTGGGTTTTTTTTTTGTATTTTAGAGAAGTGTCTACAGGAGTTCAGCTCTCACTACCAAATCAGACTCATAGTGATCCACCTGTTCACAGCCTCCCAAGAGCTGGGATTACAGGTGCATGCCACCACACCCAGTCTCAATTGCCATTCAGTGTGCCCTGGGGGTGGGGCCAGCACAGCAGGCCTGGGGATCAAACCCCTAGCCCTGCACCTTCTTGCAGGTGCTTTAATCTGCTGAGCTATATGACCTGCCCAAGAATGGCATTCATTATTCATGATTTTTTTTCCATGTTTTTTTCCCCCCACACAGGGTCAGATTCTCCAAATAGTTGAGTTTTAGTTACTAAACAAGTGTTAAACAACAAAGTGGCTGCAAACAGAAAAGATAGGAAACATGGCAGGAGCAAAATAATGCACTTATACATGGGATGAATTAGATAATGGTCCTAAGAACCACCAAAATATTTTTCACACTGAGGATAGCAGTGGATAACACTAAAATTATGCTTGGAATGCCTGTCATTCTTGTCTTTTAGATTTATGCTGCTTCTAATGTAATTTCAGTTACTGCTATACTCTCTCTCAAGTAAATGATTGGTTTACAAGAGAATAAAAAAAGGTATTAAATGAGAGTAACAGACTAGGAAAAAATGCCATAGGTTCGACCTGCTATAATTTTATTTATACTTAGAATTCTAAATGTCTGTGTAAACATGTGTAACTGCTTTTATCACATTGTATAGGGATTTATTAGAATATCAATGATTGATGGAAAATGCCAATTCCAAGATGTTTGATATTCAGAAAGACAGTGATGTTAAACTCAAGTACAGATTGCCAATATTTTGGCCCTAGCCCTTCTAGATCAGTGAGGACTCAGGACATAAGAGAACCTGTGCTGTAACATCCTGTAACACAGTGGTTTCCCAAATTTTCTGTTCAAGGAGATTATGGGACCTCAGAGGAAAGGGATAAATGATGTATAGTGTGCCTAAGGAGAGTCACCTAGAGAGAAAACATTCTCTCAGTCTTTCGCAGAGAGCAAACTGATCAAGCAATGGCTGTGACTCATCCAGATGGCTGACACTGACAAAAGTTCTTCAAAATGCTGTACATGGTTTCAAGGTAAATCTTGAGAGGACTTGACTGACCTTGTCAGATACAAAAGGCACATGTTTTGTTATATAGGTTTTGCTTCAACTTGGCCTTAACCACCCAGCGGAAAAGTTTAACCACGAGTCATAAAACTAAGTAGATTAGTATGCTGAGCTGTAAAAGGCTTAAATCAAGCTTGTGACATTGCCAGTTCTGCTAGTAATCCATTGCGATTATGGAATACTGGACTATGTATATAACTACTTTCTTTTAGTTCGATGAGAAGAAATTTTTTATACCAACATTTATTAGAAAAATTATCATGTCTACACCGTGTGCTCTGTATAACTACTATGAGGACAATAATATGCATTGTATCAATTATTGGAAATGTACTATTATCGTGTTTTTGAAAAAAAATGGTAAAGTATT
The DNA here is from genome assembly GCA_004027915.1 of Capromys pilorides. Lineage (NCBI taxonomy): Eukaryota > Metazoa > Chordata > Mammalia > Rodentia > Capromyidae > Capromys > Capromys pilorides. The sequence continues at coordinate 9,913 of PVKN010015755.1, read as the reverse complement.
GTTATTTCAAAAATAAAAAATAAATGAATTTATGCATTGCCTCAGAAATGCCTTATATGCCTTCTTTCTTGGAGATTTTATTATGGAAACACATTGCAACAAAAGTATGAAGCTTAGGGTCAGCTCTCAGTCAGATCTGTCTCCACCATTACATGCACCTGTTCATTACATATACGCCCCTCCCTCTTCCCCTCCCCCTTCCCCTCCCCTTCCATGCTCCTCCCCCTCTCCTTTATATTCCTCCTTTCTTGGAGATTTTATTATGGAAATGCATTGTAACAAAAGTATAAAGCTTAGGGTCAGCTCTCAGATCTGCCTCCACCATTAAATGCACCAGTCAGTCACCCACCTTCTTATCTCAAGACTAGAGTGGCTTGATTAATTAGTAGCTTGATTTACCTTTCCCACCTTATTATCAATGTGTAGCTCCCTGCTTGCTTTTCTAGTGTTGTCACCTCAGTAGTTGGTCCCCAACCTGAAGCAGCAGCGGCACCAGAATACCACTTAGCAGTGCACGGCCTGGGCCTGGGCCTTATCCCAGATCTGTTATACAAAACTTTCCTGCATCAGAATCACCAGGAGGGCTTGCTGACCTCAGGTGGCTGGCTCACTCCACCTCCAGAGACTCTGGTGTGGTGGGGGCACAAAATCTGAGTTCCTGTAAGGCTGCTGGGTAATACTCATTCAGCTTATCCAGGGGCCACACTTTGATAATTACCATTAGGAAACTTAGTATGAACCTTGCCTCAAGAGGTACATTTAGGCTGGGTGTGGTGGTACATGCTTGTAATCCCAGCACTTGGGAGGCTGAGGCAGGACAATCAGTGTGAGTTCAAGACCAGCCTGGGCTACAAAAGTGAGTTTAAAGCCAGTCTGAACTACATAATGAGACCCTGTCTCAAAAAGACCATCCCCCAAGAAAAGGTACATTTCGTTGGAACATAAATACTTAAATGGGCTTTTTTTTTTTTTTTAATTTGTTACAGGCTCTCACTACACAGCTCAGACTCATAGTGATTCTCCTGTTTCAGCTTCCCCAGTGCTGGATTACAGGCGTGTACCACCACACCCAGTCTTGGTGGCCTGCTTGGTACAGGGCTGGGGGGCGGGGCTGGCACTGCATGTGGTACCCAGGATTGAACCCCGGTCCTTCCACTTGCCTGAGCAGGCGCTTAGACTGCTGAGCTGTCTCTGTGGCCCTTAAGTGGGCTTTTTAAAATCTAAAATCTGGTTTCTGCTTTTAAGATTATCATAAATGTGAGATGACATCTGAGATTTGGGCCAGGGATATAGCTCAGTGGCACAACACTTGCCTGGTGTATGAGGTTATGAGTTTGATTCCTGGTACCAGAAAGAAAAATTATCACATCTTAGATTTGGATCTAGGTGTGTCTCAGGTACTCTTCTCTCATTGCTGAGACAAATACCCGACACCCAAAATGAAGGAAGGAAAGGTTTATTTAGCTCACAGTTACTGGAGGTTTCAGTCCATATTCAGCTGGCTCCAAGGCTGAGTGGAACAGGGCAGAGAGCATCCAGTTCATGGTGGTGGGACAGCAACAAATGGCAACAGAGGCAACCGACCAGCCAAGGCATCAGAGAGCAACAGAGAAAGAGAGAGAGAGAGAGAGAGAGAGAGAGAGAGAGAGAGAGAGAGAGAGAGTCTGTCTCTGTATCTCCTCCATATTACATTCAGGCTCTTGGCCTCAGACTAGCCACCTCAGACCATACTCATAATCCCAACAGTACTAAAATCCATAATCCCAGCAGTACTAAGACACATAATCCCAGTTGATCATGAGTTAGTCTCAAACTCTAGAAGCCCCATCCCATGAGGCTTTGGGGGGACAACTAGAAACAAACCATAACAAGGTGCCATTGTTGTGTATTTAGATCATTTTAGAGGCTGATTAGAATCAACATTCTAATGCAGGACTCAGCCTCAGAAGTAAAAGCATGTTATAAACTAATGCATCCCAGTACACTTGGTCCCAGGTATTGTAACATCCTCTTATTCCTTCAAATCTTGCAACAATCTGCAAAAAAGTGTCCATTACTAACACTTTCAAATTACAGAAAAAAATGTTAAAGATGTTCCACATCAATAGTGAGGTGAGTGGCCAGGATGTAGGCATAGGTACTGTAGCTGCAAAGTCTATGGTGCTGACAGCTGTGCCATGCCGTGACTGTCTTATAGCAAGAAGAGTAACACTCAGGTGAGGACATTTGAGGGACAGAGGCTCCCAGTCTCCCAGGGCCATTTCCAGTTGCCCCAGTTACCATATTTTGCTAGATGGTCATCTAAAGTAGATAGTAGGCCAACAGCTGGCTTTCCTGGGATGGGCACACTGTGAAAGTGATCCAGCCTATGACTGTTATAGAATCTACAGCACAGGCCAGGATGGCTTCAGGTGTCTCCATGGCTATCCTTGCAACACTTCTGAATAGCAGCTCTTGAAACCTCCCCTTCTACCCATCTTTACCTTCCAGAAGAAACAGTTTTCAATTTTTGTTTGGTTCTTCCAGAATAACAAACTTACTGTCCTACCAAGCAATCCAACTTTTAAAAGAAAATAATAATTGTGAATGGCTTCTTACCTTCACCTAAAAATGTCCACAGCAGCCCTAAGTGGTTCTAGCTTTGTCTTGAAGGCTCCCAGGACAACCATGATACCTTTCATGTATTTGCTGATGGACAGCCAATATTCCCTGACCCTCTGATTTCCAAACCGTTCCACCAGCATTTCCTGATTTAACTCAGTTTTCAGGCATTCGTCTTGCCACTAAGGTCCTTGTTTGATGAGCTCCAAGGATGCAGTGAAGCCCATCTGAACATTCCACGTCAGGCAGGGTCTGGTCAGTGCCTCATAAAGCATAACCGTGACACCTATGATCAGCTACACCTCCATGCTTTATGGGGATTACTGATTTCTTAGCTTACTGGGCAGCCCTATTCCATTGGCTTATAATTAATTCAGTTAAACCCCCTAGCTACATCTGTTTGAAAGGAAATGTTCAACCAAGCTTCTTTACCTTTTTACCCATACAGTAGACTTGTTCAACTAAGAAAGGATTTTACGTGGATCCCTTGAATTGTATCCTACTTGAGCTACTCTGTCTTCAATGCAAAGACTCAGAAATAGTATGTTTTCCTATACTTCAATCAGCAAGATACAGAAAACAAGCCAACAATGCATAAACATAGTGCCTTAGAATGGCTTCTGTTGGCCTGGACCATGACCGCATAGGAATCCATTCACCAGCTGCCAAACACCGGAAACCAACTGAGATTAAGATGGCCTCTCTGTCCAGAGGCTGAGAGAGTCTGAATTGAGAAGCACATGGAAACCTGCTTTTCGTAGCATGGATGTGACTCATCTTTGTGACTTCTTACATAGCCCACACTCAGACAAGATAGTCACAGGACCAGCTGATGCAAATGTCTTATGCCCTAGGGAGACATGTAGGCCAGATCATCCGTTCTGTCTTTGTCTTGGCCTCCAGCGAATGCACCTCCAGCTATGGTTGCGATATGTTCTCTAGCGGGCTGATTCCCTACAGGACCTAGCACTGGCTGACTGCCTGTACTAATAGCTGACTATAGTAGGCCTGCTCCTTTGTACCTTCTGTCTCGCTGCTCTTCCTTCTCTTGGGCTGTTCTTCATGGACCAAGATGGCACCTGTCACAACTGTATCCTGGAACTGTGGGGTGAAGAAGGGAGCAAAGAAAAGGGACAAAAGACACATGACAGACCCCTCTTGGAAAAGTTATTGAAAACAAACACGTGATGCTTTTGTTTATACCTCACTCCCCAGAACTTCATCACCACGCCACAGGTGACTGCCTAAGAGACTAGGGAAAGCTATTTTAATAAGGATGAAGGAGAAACTGTACACGGGGCCATTTATCTAGCCGGGAGATAAGAGCTGTGCTGTTTTGTAGCCGTTTGCTTGATAACCTCATGTCCAAGTTCTGCGACCTAGAGGTGGGTAAAAAGCAGTTGCATTAGACACAGTGAAAGAGGACGAGGGCTCGGTTTAGAGCAGTGATAGTAAAATAGAGAAAAGAGAAAGGGAGAGTAGGGTAGAAAAGAATAGAGTGACGTCAGAGAGTGGGATGGAGGACGACCTCGGAGCCTGCAGCTTGTGTAACACCAGCAGTCGGGCTTGAGCAGGTGTGCAAGCGGCAACACCGCTGAACAAAACAGGCAAAGAAGACAGAGCGTGAAGGACCCATGAATGGCGTGGAAAGAGGAGTAAGTGTGATCCGGGCTACGTTGAGCTGAAGCTCAACTGTTGGGTGGGAGCTGTTTGGTAAACAGACGAAAACGAGTGTGCACGATGCTGAGGAGAGAGGTCCGGCTGGAGGCACTGACTCAGGAGCGGTGTGGCCTAAGGGACAGCGGCAGACATGCTGCCGCATGGGCAGAGCAGAAAAGAATGCGGAAGAACTGGAGGATGAGGGCTGGAAAGGCATCCCCTGTGGGAGTCCCTTGCCCAGTCCATCTGGTGTGAGGGTTTTGTGGTTCAGGGAAGGTTAAGTTGCAAATACATCCTGCTCCTAGCCAGCCAGGAGCTGAGTCAGTCTTTCAATTTTAAGACACAACCACTACTGACTGGCTTTTTCTTTCCCTCATGAAAATACTTTAACCCAACTCACTTCAAGTCTGGAGAAAAAGTCATATTTAAGGTTGAGCTTTCCATTTCTACTCTGCACTACAGCAGAGCCGGTGCCTAGGAAATCTACTTCTCTGAATTCTGGAAGCTGCCTGGTATTTATTCCTCGGGTCTAGGCAGGGACCGCATCCTTGTGTGTCAGGCTGGGAGGAGCACCGCAGGCCCTGACAGAGCAGGCTGCTCTCTTACAAACTGCTTCTGACTTTTGGGTAACTTCATAGCCATATCATTGCTTTCAAGTAATGGGAAATCAGCCCCAGTATCTAATTTCAATTCTAAAAAGAGTTTTTAAAGATCTGTTTGTATATGGCACCTCTTTTATTTAATTCTTTAATTTTTTTTAAATCATTTATTTGTTCGTTCATTTATTTGATACAGGGTCTTGCTTGGATTCATAGTGATCCTCCTGTCTCAGCCTCCCAAGTGCTGGGATTACACGTGTGCTGGCAAGGCACGCAGTACCAGGGACGGTGCCTGGGTCCTTGTGCTTGCCAGGCAGGCCCTTACACCACCGAGCTATCTCCCCAGCCCCTCTTTTATTTAATTCTTATTGCCCTTTTCTTCTTCTCCGCCTCCAACTGTTTTTCCTTCTCTCTTACCTCCCTCCTCTTCCTATGTTACTCCTCCTTGTCCTCTAAAGCTCCGGGATAGTCTATCCACTCCTCAAAATGCTGGTTAATTGAAATTCAGTGGTTACAATACAGAAAAGACTTCAGGCCAAAGAATCTATCACAGTGCTTATTCACCTGATCACTAGTGGAACGCCTTCAACTAACAAGAATCCAAATAAAAATAAAGTGCTGTAAACCTAAACCCAAAGACAATACAACAACAGAAAAGGAAGACTTTGGTGCCAAGCTTGTCTAAGTTGAAAGGCTTGAGGGTAGGGCTCATATAGAACCCTACAATTGTTATGAACTCAGAATTAGTATACATTCAGCTAAATACTGAATATGTCTTTCTTTTTTTTTGCGGGATCAGGATTCAAACTCACGGCCTTGCACTTTCCAGGCAGGCACTTGTGCCATGGAGCTATCTCCCCAGCCCTATGCCTTTCTTCACTGTACTCAGCCGTTCACTGATCTCCAGCATTACAGCCCTGAACTACTGCAAGAATAGCCCCACTAAATGATTCAATTATAGTCATTACACTTGAGTAACTCAGATAGGCACATGGCACCATGCAAGTTTATAACAATTTACTTTTTTTAATGTATACATAATGACCAGTTAATTAAACTTTATTCATTTATGTTATGGCCGGCTTAGCCCACCCTGGGGGTGGGGCTCGTGCAGCATGTGGTGCCAGGGATGGAATCACGGTCTCTGCGGTTGCCTAAGCTTATCTAAGTAGGTGCTTTAGGCCGCTAAGCTGTCTCACCAGCCCAACAATTTATTTCTGAAGAAGAAAACATTGAGGAAATATAAAATGATTCATTTTTTATTAGTGTATGCTTACAATACTTAATAGATACGTAATCATGGGAAATTTGCACATATACTGATCATATCTTTTTTTTAATGTACTTAGTACAAGGTATACAAGGTCTCACTACACAGATCAGACTTGGAGTGATTCTCCTGTTTTTAGCCTCCCAAGTACTGGAATTGCAGGTGTGCACCACCACACTCAGCTTCTCAGTGTGCCCGGAGGCAGGACTGGAATGCCATGCTTGGGACTGAACTCCAGCCGCTCTGATCACATCTTGATCTTATTACTACCCCTTTCACTCCCTTCTGCTGGTCTTTCCCACCTCCAAATTACTCATGACAGACTGTGTGTGTGTGTGTGTGTGTGTGTGTGTGTGTTTACACGTGAGTGGGTGTTTGGGGGAACTGAGCCGAGGGCTTCACACTGAGCTACATCCTCAGTCCTTTTTTACATTTTGAGACAGGGCATCCCTAACTTTTTGAGGCTCGGTTTGGATTTTCGGATCTCCTGCCCCAGGCTCCTGAGTAGCTGAGATTACGGGCTCCCTTGTATCTAGCTGACAGGTTCTCTTTAATGACTTGACAAACAGGCCATGCCTGTAGTTTCAGTACTTTGGAGGCTGAGGCAAGAAGATTGTGAGTTTAAGACTACTCTAGACTATACATGCAAAAATAATGAAAACAAACAAAAGAAATAATTTGGGGCTAATCAGATAGCTCAGTGTACTAAAGCACCTGCTAAAGCAGATACAGAGACCAGGGTTCAATCCTCAGCACCCCCTGGGGGGTGCTGAGATAGTGATTGAGACTGGGCATGGTGGCTCACGCCTGCAATCCCAGCACTTGGGATGCTGAAAACAGGAGGATCACTAGGAGTCCCATTTGTGTAGTAAGACCCTATAGACTCTGTGCTAAACAAAACAAAATAAAATTTAAAAAATAACTTGGCAAAATTAAAGTTGGTACACCATTGTCAACTTCCTAAAACTAATTTGAAAGTTTACCATTCTGGTGAAATATCCGTTTCAGAACCGCTGGAGGAATGCCTTTCTAACAGTCTTGGAAACAAATAGCTGTTTCCTGTCTACTCCTTGACTCTCCTTTTTCATGATCTTGTTCCCACTGCTGACGTACGCAGGCTGGTGGAGCAGGTGGGCAGTGTTACGGTGGGGCCATGGTGGATGAAAGGCTTAAACCAGGCTCTGGTGTATTCTTGCTGGAAACGAAAGAGAGACGCAACGTCTCTCCATAACTCGCCGTAGGAGCCCAGCTTGACACGACTACAGCCATTGGGGCCGCCAGATACCCCTGGCTCAACTCTCATAACCGGTAGAGCAAGCAGAGTCATTGAGATAGCCACGCATGCCACGCTGGCCACTCGCTGTTTCTTAACTGAGCTTGGGCAGGTTCACAGCTTTTGAGCCTGACTGGGAATATTCTGCTGAGGCCTATTCTTACCCAGCTTTGCATATGAGCCCCTTCCTGCTCCTTCCTGGTTCCTCCCCATCTTGCTGCCAACCAAAGACAGCTTCTGCTGCAAGCGCCCAAAATATCACACTTCGTTCAGTCCTGGGTCCAGGCTGCCCCCTTCTCTGGTCTCATAGCACCTTGGATGAGTGACTGGTTCGAATATACTGGAACTGAGCTTTCTCTGAAGCGCTTCCAAAGCAGCAAAGGTCCTGGCTGGGTTATAACCAGCTTTGTATATGACTGTGGGTTCTCTTCTAAAATCAAAGACAATTTTCAAATTGCTTTTCAAGAATTAAAAGAGAATCCTTTGTACAGATTTTTAATCCCCAGTCTTGACAGCACCATTGTCATGAGTCAGTTATTTCCCGGGGGGCAGTAGGAATGATTCCAGGTAAAGCTGCTTTTGTAGCTGGTAGAAGGAAGAAGCCCGGCCTTTTGTAACTATTAACCAGGGGGCAACAGGCCTCTAGCTCCATTTCCTGGGGACCTGAAGTGCTGTTCCAGGAGGAGTGGTTCCATGTAAGACATAAACATTCAGAGCTGGCCCTGGGCAGTCATCTGTGTTGTCTTGACTTTTGAACTATGTAGCCCAAGCAGGCCTCAAACTCACAGTGGTCCTCCTGCCTCAGCCTCCTGAGCACTGGGGTTATAGTTCATCCGTTGATGAAGAGGTAAGGACTTAAAAATACGATTGAGGATGTAGCTTAGTAACCCCAAACCACACATTTTCCTTATAGAACAATTCAAAAGACAAGAATCTTTCATAGTTCTACCACCTAGAAATTACCTCAGTTAATGTTTGAATTAATCTTCCAAGGATGGATGACTGGTTGATGGAAAGACAAACACACAAGTACACAATACTATTAGCTCCATGGCAATGTTGGGCTGGGAGATAGCTCAGCTATGTAAGCTACTGCCTGGCAAGCACAAAGTCAGGAGTTTGATCTCCAGTACCTCTCTCCCCGCAAAGGAACCTATTACCAGCAGTCGGAAGTTGATGGATAGTGCTTAAGGGAAACTAAGTTTTACATACAAATGCATTATTCGGATTTTTCACAATTACATGATTGTATTAATAGTCTTCTAAAATTGCAAAACCAGTGAATCGTTCTTGAGAGTAACGCGGTGAGGTGCTTTTCTAGGCATGCGCAGGGTGTCGGGAGGGTGCTGCGAGCTCCCTGGGGACGGAACGGGGCAGGGCGCTGCTCGCGGCGGCAGCAGCAGGGAAGAGACTAGGCGGGAAGCAGGTGGAACGCATGCGCACTGGGCCGGGCCGAGGAGCTGGGCGAGGACGCTGCTGCGTAATGACTGCATCCCAAGCCACCTCCCTGGGTACCAAGTGCTTTCCCTGAGCGCTGCCTTTCCCGCGGTGCTGGCCAGGCTTCTCTCTTCCAGTTCACTGGAGAAGACAGCATTACCACCAGTTCGCGCCGGCGGCGCCTGGCCGCCAGTGCACTCTGCCTGGCTGAGGTGTAGGGCGCCCCCTGGCGGTTATGGAGAGCACAGGCGCGCGAGCCTGCGAGCTGGTGGGATTACAGCAACTGGGTTTTGATCCTCTTTTGCACTGTCTCTATCCATATTCCTGCCTGCCGCTTGTGAGTTTTCCCTTATTTTAACCAACATAAGTTTTTCCAGAAAAAAAACCTCAAAAGCTCACTGCTTACCCATTGTACAGAAAAAAGTCTTAGGAAACATCAAAAAATTATACAAAACATCTTTAATCTCTTCATTCAGAGGTCAGTACGTTTGAAAAATGTATTTTCTTCTAGTATGTATGTATGTATGTATTTATTTATTTATTGTCTTTTTGAGACAGGGTCTCACTATGCAGTTCAGGCTGGCCTTGAGCTCGCTTTTGTAGCCCAGGCTGGTCTCGAACTCGCACTGATCCTCCTGCCTCAGCCTCCCACATGCTGGGAATTGTTTTTAAATATTACAAACATATATGGTTGTATTTAAATGAACTAGGCGATGCTGTCAGAAGTCAGATCTGGTGCTAAATGGCCAGGTTGGAGAAGAGACAGAAAAGTCCCATAGGAAGGAGCGGAGTCCTTTGAACAGCAGGGCTGGCTCTGTCCTTCCAGCTGTGTCGCTGTCTGTCTTAGTTACTTTTTACTCGTTGCTGGCACAAACACCCGACACTCAAAATAAAGGAAAGAAAGATTTATTTAGCTCACAGTTGCTGGAGGTTTCAGTCCATATTCGGCTGGCCCAAGGCTGAGTGGAACAGGGCAGAGGGTATCCAGTTCATGGCGGCAGAACAACCAACTCAACCAACTCACCAGAGCAGAGAGTAACAGCCCTTTAAAAAGTCTCTTTGTGCTCAGTCACT
>PVKN010015754.1:0-18298 GCA_004027915.1 Capromys pilorides | reverse complement strand
GAGGGAGAGAAAGAGGAGGAGGAGGGAATCCTTCATCCTCTCAACTGAAATCATCATGACTTGGGGATGAGTATCTTTAAAGAACCCCAAACCACAAATGAGCAGAACAAAACTGATGGGTCTTAGCCTACTATTTCAAAGGCTTCTAAAGTCCAAATCCTACAACAGTTTGACACCTAGAGACCAATCGGAACCCTGAAGGAACAAGTCAGAGGCTACTGAGTAAGAGCAAGGGGCCCCAGCAGAGCAGACGCAGCGAGAGGACTGGCTCTCAGGCGCTCCGGGAGGCAGATTCAGCCAGTGAGGAGACGCTGTTAGAACTCTCGAGTGGACAAACGAAATGAGCGTCAAGACAGCGCGAAGCAGAAACGAGAGCACTAGGAGAGAGGGGGTGAGCACGTAGATCCTGACAGCACCATGACCCTTGGTGACCCATGTGGGGGCCCCCGGGAACTCAGTGGCCTGTCTGTACCTAGCAGTTGTGCCTCATCACAGGACAGGAAGAGGACACACAAAGGCTGGGTGGGAAGAGAAGAGGAGAAGGGACCCTTGGCTGTCTGTGGAGGGGGTGGCCAGTGGGGGTGTCCCTTGGCGATTCTTCTGCTGCTGGGAGAGCCTCTCATGCACATGCACACAAACACACAGACCAATGCCAAGAGGAAACCCCGGGGAACGGCATGGCTCTGATGCTCAGGAGAGGTGTGAGCATAGAACCCGGAGCCTCCGTGCCCACTCTGTGTCACAGGGCCACACGGGCCCTGGGCGGCCCTGGCTCGGGCACCTGGGCTCAGGCACCTCTGCAAGGAAAGTAGAGAGGTCAGCGGGGCAGGGGCAGGACACCCACCATCAGCTGCTGCAGCTCTAGTGAGCCGCGTGGTCAGAGTTATGAGAAAACACAGACAAGGCACGGGGCCAGGGCTCCCGCCTGCTCTTACCAAACACAGTGCTCGCCTTGATAAAAGCCACGTCTCCAGAGCCCTCTCTCAGACACCTGCGAAGTCAGAAAGCCCCAAGGGTGAGCGGCCTGAAGCCTGCGGCACTGACACCCGGGGAGGTGGAGATCTGGGGTCCCTCTGGGTGGTGTTGAGGTGCTGACAGGACCCTGACCAGAGCCATGTCACCTTTTGTTCTATGTAAGACAGCTTTGGAGCTGTTGCACTGGAAGAGAAAAAGTGCCCTGCAAGACCCCTCTGCAAAATGCTCAGTGGTCCCAGGAATGGAGCAGCAGGGGCGAGGGTGGCACATCAGCCTGGACGTCCCCAGAAGGGATGTCACAGGACAAGACTCCTTCAGCCCTGAAGTACTGGGGGGTGGGGGGAAGGAGAACCCAGGACAGCGAGGTCCTGGTTCCCGCCAGCAGCTGAGCCAACTGGGCCCTGGCAGAGGCCTCCTGGCCCATGGGGGGTGAAGCTGGAGTCACTCACCTGAAGGCACCGGAGTAGCCGAAGTACGGCTCCTGAGTGGAGAAGGCACATTTGTTTGTCCCTGTCCCTGCACACAGGCGACACAGGTTGGGAAACTGTGCTCCATCCGCACCAGGAACACAGCTGGCTGAGAAAAACCTGGCCACAGCTGTGAAGCAAAGTAGGGGACCACAGAGTGGGGGCCGGCCCTGCCACGGGGTCACCTGCTGGGGTGTCCCCGGCGGCATAGCCCCTCGCCCTCCCTGCCTGTTACTCCCTGGAGTCCCTTCTCCCTCTGGCAGGGGCTTGGAGTTCAGGGACCTTTGCTGAGATGTCCTGGGTCCCCTCTCTAGAGACACCTGCTTCCCGCTAGCCTTCCCCTACCTTGGCATCATCCCCCACAGTCACCCCTGTGGTCCGTGGCCATAGTGGTCATAGACGCCCCTGCTGAGTTCTCCCTGGACCCCCAGGCCATCTTACCTGCCTCAATGGGCTCAGGGGGTCCTGCCCAGTTCAAGAACGGACGGAGCAGCCCTATGGGGACCCTCCACCCAGCAGTCCTGCGAATGCCAGTGTGGCATGACCGCAGACCCCGCAACTGGTCCAGCCGGAAGTTGCTGCTCCTCTTGACCACAGCCACAGCATAGTAGTGTGTCCGTGGCTCTGTGAGGGGCAGGGAGACCTAGAAGTCAGCCTGGGCTGGAGGGAGGAGCACAGTGCTCCCCTCCCCACCCCCAACCCAGCCCCAGTGGGAGGGGCCTCAGGTGTTTCCCTCTCAGACCAGAGCCTCCCCACTCCCCGCAGCACGGTGCACACCAGTCCCTGCAGCCCAGGCCAGGGCCACGGCCACCCGGCCTTGAGTCCCCCAAAAACTCACCGGCTTCCGTGCCATACACTTCCGCTGCCATAGGCCGCAGGTTGTAGGGTGCTTTCCCCGCCTCATACAGCTGCCCTCCGTCCAGGGTCATAGCATCGGCCTTTTTTGACTGGAGGAGGAGGAGTCAAGTGAGCCTCAGGAAACTCCCTGAGTCCAGGTGAGTGGGTATCAGGGCCTCAGAGAGGCTCCATGGCCAGAAGAGCCCCAAAGGGACCAGCTGGCCCAGAGTCCACTGTCGCAGGGGGAATAACCGGCCCAGGTCTGGCCCAAGTGCTTTAACGCCGAGCTGCGCCAGGCCCTGGCCGTAGCAGCACCACCACAGGCTTTCGGGTTGTTCTAGATGCTGCCTGCAAGCTTGCTTCGTGCTTGTGGAAGTTCTTTCTACTGAGTAGAAAGGACAGCTATGCAGGTGTCCTAGCCTGACCGTAACACAAAGCCACATCCTTCACCTTCCGTCTGCTATTCTTCCCAATGACCCTGCCTTACAGGTGCCCAGGTCCAAAAACATTTGCTGGCACTCTGGGCCTCTAAAACTCATGCAGGGGGCTGGGGAGATAGCTCAGTATAATAAGCATTTGCCTGGCAAGCGCAAGGGCCTGAGTTCAATCCCTGGTTCTGGAAAAATAAATAAATACATACATACATACATACATACATACATACATACATACATACATAAAATAAAACTCATGCGGAGCCTTTGTGGACTGTTCATCAGCTACCGTCTTAACCCGAGGACGTTTCCTAAGTGACTCAGGATTCCCCCGGGGTCCAGAACCTGGGTGATTTCTGACTTTGCCAGGGAAATCTTTGCTCTCCTTTCCCCAAAGACTGTGTCTTTGGGGGAGGCCAGGAGGACAACATGAGCATGGCCGGGAGCTTGTGTCTGTGCCCGATGCTGCCTCAGCTCTGTCTTCTAGAGATTCTTGGCCTCATGGACTGGTGAGGACCTGCCCTGCACAGCGTGGCCAGCACATAAAATTGTAGTCCAGCAAGCTGCCCACATCTGGTGGTCACAGACAGCATGTCACTGACACTTCATTCCTGCCCCTTGTCATATGAGAGTCTACCTTTCCGTCCATCTCACACTGGTTTTTCATAGAGTGTAAATGACAATCACTTAGAGCTCGGGCATATCATTCACTCTGGCACTTCCTCAGTGTCTGTGTAAATAATTTTATTGGCTGTAAATTTTTCTTAATATATTTTAAGATGTCAGTTTGCTTCATGATTTAGTTCAAGCTACTGTGTGGAAGCGTACATCAGTGGTCATCTCAGCCTAGGGAGACTTGAAGGGCTGTCTCAAAAATTAATCCCTGGGAGACACCCACTTGAGACCTCCTCTCCTGTCCCTGTCTCAGACAGGAGCTTTCTTTCCCTCAATAAATATGTTCCGCTCATTAAAAAATTAATAATAATAATAATTTTTAAATAAATCTAAGAAATTTAAATTTCCTCTATAGCTTTCTGGGTAGCCTGTGCTACCCAGAAACCATGCAAGTTTTTTTGAACCATGCAAGTTTTTGAACCATGCAAGTTTTATTTTTAACCATCTAACTGTCCTCAGCTTTTTTTGGATGAATGGTGCTGATTTCAATCAGGGCTGGTTTTGTGGCCTCCTTGACCAAACTTCAGGCTGAATAGGTTAGAACAGAACTAGGATTCTGCATTTCACACAGGCAGGAGATGGCAGAGCGTCGGTCAGACCACGCTGCCCTCCAAGAAGTGAAAGGACGCCATTACATTTATGCGGTAATCCTGGCAGGTCGTCTTAGCAACTCAGACACCAGTTACCCACCCAGGGCCACGTTCAGTACATGGCAGACACGGAAGGTATTTGTTGAGTGAATGAGCAAAATTATGTTAGTATAAAAATTAGCATAATTCAACAAACAAAAGGAGTCAGGGTCCGCACCTAAGTCACAGCATCACACTCCCCCCCCACCCCCGCCCTAGGTGTCGAGGACAAATGTCTCCCTAAGGCCACACATGCCCTGCACCAGCAACCAGATGAGATACCTGTGCCACCCAGGCCTGTTTCTCAAGGGCATCAAGGCAATGATCCTCCAGGAGGTTATGACCTTCTGAGTACCCATGACCTTCAGTGACATGCATCAGACATGGGGGAGGGGGTGAAATCAAGAGAGCCGGTGGATGTACCCTTAAAATTATTCCAGTAAAAGACACAATGCTGTGGATCCTCCTCACAATCCTCCCCCTCCTTCAAACACATTCATCCCATGCTCTTGCCGCTTTCTGCAGCAGCTCTACAGTCCTCTTTCCTTGATGGTCTTTATGAGATATGATCAAAAATATGGTGAACGCTGCCACCACCACCACTGCTGCTGCTGCTGCTGAGCACCACCCAGGAGAAAGGCAGCTCATGAAACATGACCCTGTGTCTCATCACCTTGCTCACTGCAGCTGATAATCACATCTGGGTCTTCCCCAAAGTCAGAATGACCTGGGGCGGGCAGCATGAGTACACGCGGGACCTGGAGGCAGCCAGGACAGCGCAGCTAAAGACACAAAGGAGAACTTGCACGACTGCCTCAGAACGGGGCAAGAGGGATGGGATGAGTGTGTTCCAGGGCAGAGGGAAGATTCTGAGGACTCGTGGCCATGTGTCTTTTACCATCATAAATTTTGAAAAATTTAAACATTCTCTTGATTATTCATGCTTCTTATTCAGACAGTTGTTAACAGCAAGATCATGAGACCCCAGTTTCCCCACATACAGAAATTAGGTGGTTTCTTTCTTTCAAAGAGCACAGTTTTCCTATGACAAGGACAGCTCTCAGCTTATAGGTGCCTGAGAAGAAAGCAGAGGGACCTGGCCAGCTCCCCAACACTCCACAGCCTTGGCCTCCCCACCATTCCCCCGACCTATGGCTGGGACTCACAGCAATGGCCTGGAGACAGTCACGGTAGGAGCCTCTCTTGATGCAGGACACAGGAGGGCCCCCCGCCTTCCTCATATTCTTCTGCAATGCGAAGCACTTGGTTGCCTCGTCTGAGGATATGGTGCACCATCGCACGCTCCCCTTAGGGGTGGCCAGACACAGTCCTGGGAGAAGAAGGCGGGGTCAAAGCTCTGCTACTGTCTGGGAGGGACCCCCCACCCCGAGGAGCCTCCTGGGCCTGTACACCCAGCTTCCCTCCAACCCCCAACCGCCACGGCTGGTCTGGCCCTAGCCAACAGACTCTGCCCTGCCCTATGGTTTGCAGGCTTAGCAAACTAAGAGTGACAAAGCCTCTGGATTCTTTTCCTTCCTGCAACTTGGCCATTCTTCCTGTCCCTAGAATGGGATGCTGATTGGGTCCTCAATGCCCTTTAGGGAGGTCTGCCACCTGCTTTATCCCATTTAATCCTGGGAGGTGGTCAGAGGAGGGATCACTGCTCAGCCCTCAGGGAGGCTGAGCCGGGTATGTCGGCCGAGTCTCTCTCCACTGTGGGTCTCTGAGAACCTCCCGAAGGTACTGGAGAGCAGGAAAACACACAGGACTGTGGGTGCCACAGGAATGGAAGGTTGGGGCACAGTAGGTGCAGAGGGGCAGACCCTCTCTGTCAGCTGCTTTGGTGCAAGAATCTGCAAAGGGGAGGAGCCTGGATCAGGTTTGCTCACCTGACTGCCTGATAGATGGGTGGCACCTAGGAAAAACCTACAGTGAGCTTTCTAAGCTCAGGAACAGGGCAGAAGTGTGCACCTCATCTGTTCTGCCCAGCACTGTGCTGGGGCAAAGGACCCAGCAATAGGTACAAAAAAGAACTCGCCCCTCCCCCCCAGGCAGGAGTGGGGTTGAAACGGTTTCTCTGCAGTTGATGTGAACTTGGGCGTAGAAAACCCTACAGCCTCTTCTGCGAAGCGCTGTCAGAAGAGGGAAGCTGACACAGCAGGGTCACAGGATACCGGGTCGGGAACAAAAATCCATCACATCTTTGCAGATAGGCACTGAAAAGCCTCAGGTTGAAACGAGGACTGTCAAAAAGGAATTAAATGCATAACAAGTAAAATATCACAATTTTGGCTGGGCATGGTGACACACGCCTATAGTCCCAGCACTTGGGAGGCTGAGGCAGGAGAATCGGTGCGAGTCCGAGACAAGCCTGGTACACAAAAAGTGAGCTCAAGGCCAGCCTGAACTGCATAGTGAGACTGTCTCAAAAAGGCAAAAAAAAAGATTGCAATTTCACCCAAGGAGATGGGTGACTGCTAAGCACATGCAAAGCAGGGTGACACCTCAAGCCAGACGTGCAAATGTCAAAGCACAGTCAAGTACAGCACATGGCCGATCAGAGCCGACACAGACCATAGCCCATGTTGGCGAGGGTGTGGGAAGGCGGAAACCTTCTGGCTCTGTTCAGAATATAAACTGCGGATCTCTTTGGAAAACAGGCTGACAGCCCCTCCAAATGTTCTAGAACTAAAATGATGTGATCATGTGAAGACTCTGCAGCATTATTCAAAATAGCAAAAAAGTGAGAATAACTTGAATGTCCAACAACTGGACAAAGAAGGTGGGAGGGAATGGATGGCCTCTGTGGGGACATCACGGGGCATGGAGAGGGGCAGGGGTGGAGGTTGGTGTCTGAAGCCAGCCAGAGAGCAAATAGACCCAGAGAGTAGCAGAGAGGCCGGGGCAGGGCCAGCCACACAGCAAGCCAAGAACAGAGCCCCTTTCTTCTCCTCAGTTCTTCCTCTGGGCAGATAGGCAAGGCCTAGGGAGGACCCAGGCACACGACCCAGCCTGGTGGGGACCCATGGGCACTTACCACACTGCTGGAGCCGGCTGGCCTGATCCCTACCAGCCTGGGGGCACCTACTCTCTGGACCAGAACAGGAATTCCAGGACAGGATGGGGTTTGATGGGGGTATAGGCGCCTCCTCTGTAGAGACCGAGGCAACCAAAGATCCCTGGCCTGTGACCCGCAGCAGGAAAGCAAAGCTTCCTTCCTGCCCTGTCCAGGTGGCTCTGACCTGTGCCCCGTGTCCCGTGGCAGGAAGCAAGAGGGAGGAGAGAATGTGGAAGAAGAGGGGGTGCCGATGCCTGATGTCAGGGGGTTAGGAGAAGGCAGCCCAGGGAGGAGATCGTGCCTCAGGTTTGGGGGTGCGGGTGCTGCTGTTCTCTAACTCCTCTAACCCCTCTTCCTCCAGGAAGCTCTCGCTCCACATGGATGCCTTAAAATAGGAGAGAGGGCCGGGAGGGGGGCATGTGTACTGTTCCAGGCGCCGCCCGCGGCCTAGGGTTATCTCTCTGGCCCTGTCGGAAGCCCCCACTCACAGCTTCTACCACTGAAGGATGTCCCTGAGGAGCACCCCGAGCCCAGAAGTCACCCCAGAGCTGGTGCAGACCAGCGGCTCAGGCCTCGCTCTCTGGTCCCTCTGGCTTGCTCTCTTCTATTCCCAGGTGTAACACCAGCCTTGCCCTCTGCAGCATGTGGTGTCACTCACCTGTGCCCGGCCCCAGGCAGGGGACAGCCCACCTCCTCCACCCACCCCACAGTTTCTAAGTGAGGAAACCAAGGCCCAGAAAGATCACACGGTCCACACAGAAGCTAGAATCAAAGCTCAGGTCCCCCGTGTGTCTTCTGCAGTTGTCACTCTAGGAACCTGGGTAACTAGGATGGGTGCCGGGAGTCCTGGGGGATACCATGGCAACAGAGGAGGCCCTTGGGGGAAGGCTGGCAGACCCAGACCCAGATGTGGCCCTGGTCTTCCCCCAGCCCCCCCCTCTGCACCTGTCGCTGCCAGGCGGGATGCAGGACCTGAGACGCTGGCCAGGGGCCCAGGGCTGCAGAGCACTCACCAACATCCCCAAGGCACAGGGACAGCAGGGCAGCCAGCAGGAACCTCATGCTGCTTCCTACGGTGGTGACCCAGCCAGCCCAGGCTTGGCTCCTACACTGCTCTGCGACCCTTTATCTGCGGTGGCCTCCCCGGCAGGCCCCGCCCTGTTGCCCCATCAGTCCCCATCACCTCCCTCCTCCCACCTGCTCCCAACACCCCTGCAAGTCCAGTTCCTGCTGGGCTTGGTGCCTGGAGGTGGGGCACCGAGCAGGAGCCTCTGGGGACTGTGAGGTGGATGCTCCACAGCACACAGGGTGCACATGGCTGGTCCACCCACGGGGGCAGGGCACAGCTGGCAGGGACAGAATGGCCAACTTGTGGGAACATGGGATTCCAAGGAAAGGGGCACTCTCAGCCCTGCTGAGACCACAATTGGGCCCCCAGAATGGGAGCCAGGGCCAGAACAAGGACTGTCTCCTCACTTGCCATTTTTACTGGCACAGCTGGTTTCAGCTTCCAAGGATAGGTCTGTAAACACCAGGCACTCCTGAACAAAGACCTTCTGCAAAGCTCACTGCATGTGCCGGGAACTGATTGGAAGCCGGCCACCTGCGGCCCTCCATGGGTGCCCAGGGCACTGTGGGGCCCCACGCCTGCAGGCAGGCGCTTGGCCCAGAGTCAGCAAGAGAGGCAGGAAGGCTCTCACCTTCAGGGAAGCCGCAGGCATCTGAGAGTTCTGCCTGTCCTGAAAGACCGGTCTTGACTATTTGCTTAGACCACTGGGTGGTCGGGCATTTCCTGGAGCAGCAGGTGGGTAAAATCCCAGGGAGCTGGTGTTGGCACAGGTAGGTACCAGTGGGCACCATGCTCTGAAGAAAGGCCCAGCCCTGGGAGGCCCTGGAAGAGATATGGGGCTTCTCCATCCCTGGGCATGGCCCTGCCAGGGCACTAGAGACCGCTTGGGGATCGTGCTTGACTGGCATGACTGGGGTCTGGGGCTTGGTGCTAGAATCCCCAGCCATGGTATGGGTGACAGGTCAGGGTCCTTAGTCTCATTTGGAAATGAAAGATGGCAACACTAAAAATTGCTCCCATCAATAATTGCAATGAGCCGTTTCAAAAATGGTGAAGAAATGCACAGTTGACAAATTCTCCAGAGTGCTGCAGCATCTTGGCTCAGAATCCAAGCCAGCAGGGCCGGCGAGATGGTTCAGTGGTCTAAAGCGCCTGCTTAGGAAAGCTCAGGCAACTGCAGGGACTGCGGTTCGATCCTCGGTACCACATGCTGCGCCAGCCCCACCACCAGGGCAGGCTGAGCCAGCCACAAAATAAGTAAATAAAGAAACAAACACACACAACACGCAAACAAATAAATAAATAAAATAAAATAAAAATTTAAAAAAAAAAAAAAAAAGAATCCAAGCCAGCAGCCAAGCTGTGCCTCCTTGTGATTAGAAAATGATAAAGAAATACTCCAGCCTATGTCTCCATGCAAGGCCAAAGCTCAGGCAGGATGCTGGGGCAGCCGGGACCCCTGCCCTTCGCATGTGTCGGTGTCAGCAGGGACATAGAACTCAGACCACAGGCAGGGGCACCTGAAGGGAGGGCAGGATCCTGACAGGGGTCTTTCCATAGAGAGGTAGAGCCCAGCAAAGGCTTAGGAGCATGAGCCAGTGACCAATACCCAGGCTCCAGGGACCATGAAAGGTCACTGTGCTCTGCCTGGAAAGTCTCGCCCCACCCTGAGCTCCACACCAGGAGTCCATCTGCATCCGGGCAGCTCCTCTTACAGGTCCTCTAGGCTCTTAGATTTCTGCCCCTGAAACACATCACCAACTTCCTCAGCCTGGGGCTCCCCTCTCTTCCTCCTACACTCGATCAGACCCCAAAACACAGTCACAGAGTCACTCTCAGCCCACTGGTCAGTGCTGAGCACACAGCAGGTGAAGCTCACTACCAGGCGAGGGACAAAGGAGGAGGGCAGGCTGTTTGCAAGCCTCGGAGTCTGAAGGACATCAAGGGCAGCGCTGGCTACACCGAGCCTCCGCAGGGCCTGTGCACTTGGACTCATTTATTTATCTACTCTCGCGACCTGGCTCTGAGGGGCATCTCCTATATGCCAGCAGCTGAGCCCACCGAGAGCACTTACAGGGACCTGGAATACAGGTTTCCAAAAGAAAGAAGCAGCGAGACTCTAAGGAGCGGAGAGATGGGGTCCGAAGTGCAGACCACCACTCAGTGGCAAGCGCTGGTGTGCAACAGGCAGGCCAGGGTGGGGGGATGGCACCCTCACACCTTGCACATTGGATCTTTGCAGAATAGCAAGACCTAGGCCCCTCAACAGGGTGCTAGCCGCCTGCCCAGCTAGGCTCCCCAGAATGTAAGCCCTGTTCCTACCTCTAAGAGTCCTCTTGCTTCAAGCGCAAGAGCAGAGCTAGCACAGGCCTAGGCAGAAGCAGCTCCAGAAGGGACACATGAAGAGGCCTCCCCACCCAGCCTGGCCAACAGGGTCTCCAGTGCCACTTCCCTATTCCTGCCACTGGTAGACAGTTGTTGGGTAGGGAGAGAGACACTTTTTAAACTTTGAAGGATTTTGTCATAAGTTATCCAACAGTGGAGCCTAAAACGGTGGGGTGGCATTAGTTACACCATAGGAATCAGCCAGAGCCACCACCTAGCACTGTCCCTGGGAAGCCGATGTGCCTCATAGCTTGGCCTGTGTTGTCACAGCAGGGTGGCACGTGGTGGGCGAGTACATGTGTGCAGCTCTGCCATCCTTGCATGAAGACAAGACATTCTGGGCCTAGAGATGGCGCTGTTAACTCCAAGCAAAGCTGTCTGTGACCACCATGTGATACTCTAGTAGCCCTGTAATGACATCACTCTAATAAGTGAATGTACCCTGTGATCATTGGGTACCCCATGCCTCCAGAGGGGCCCCCACCAGGGATCTTCTCTCCCACGGGGCTAGCATGCTGAGAGCTGGACGCAGACTCTGCCCTCATGGCTTGCAGCAGGAGGGGTCCAGCAAAGACAGACTGTTATGGTTTGTGCATAGGTGTCCCTCCAAAGCATCATGCAGTCATGGGGCAGCTTTTGGAATTTGTAATTGATTATTGTGGAAATGGGTGCTGCACCTGCCCTGGGGCAGGTGATTAGCATTTCAATGTAAGAAAGGAAGAGAAGTTAGCTGCTTGAGCTGCTGCTACCCTTCCCTGCACTATTGCTCTTAGCTGCTGCCATGAAGGGTTGCCCTCTGCCATGTGTCACTCTGCCTTGGAGCCAGCTGAATATGGACTGAAACCTCCAGTAACTGTGAGCTAGATAAACCTTTCCTTCCCTCATTTTGAGTGTCGGGTATCTGTCTCAGCAACAAGAGAAGAGTAACTAAGACACAGACGGACCCTCTGTGAGTCAGACATGGTCCAGCACCTCCACACCCCTTCCACCCTTGATCCTGGGGCATGTGACCTAGGTTTCCAGAGGAGGGGACTCAGGGGCGCAACACATCCTCAGCTGGCAAGTGGCTTCCCTTGGGGCACTTGGTTCCTTGGTATGGATCATTCTTTTGCTGACGATTGGAAGAGAAAGGCCTAGAACACCCAAGGAGGAAGAGGTGGATGGAGAGCTTCCTGCTTCTCTACCACCCTGAGTCCGCAGAGATCCCGCCACAGAGACACTGATTTCCAGAGACCGCCCATGACCTGCACTGGCCCCGAGAGGGGAGCTGAAGGCCCTGGGCCGTTGGGGCATCTCCTGTGGGTGCAGGGGCGGGAGTGCCACCAGGAGGAAGTGCAGCTAAGGGCAACAGGCGGAAAACAGTGAAATGTGAACCAATGTGACGGCTTGCCAAATGTTGCTCAATTCACAAAGGACCACGGAGACAAAGAGTGTCTATCCGCCTGGCACGGCCCTCTTCTTCCACTTCCTGTCTCCCTGGCCCACCCCTCCTCCTAGGCAGGACCCTCTCCTGGCAGGCACAGACCCTCTTGGGGCTGCTTACTCCCAAGACCCCTGGGCGTCTGTCAGGTCTCCCACTGAAGTGACCACTTCTCTGGTTTCCTGCTCCTCCCCCAGGGGCTGAGATGTCCATGTTCCTGGCCAGGGTGGCACCCCATGCTCCTGGCAGAAATCTGAGCCCTGTGTCTGCACAATTATCTAATCTACTGAGACAATAGTCAGAGGCAGACCAGGCATGGAGAAAGTATTCCAGGAAGGAAAGTGCAACCAGGGCAGCCTGGAGGGCGTTGGGGGCTGGCCGAGCACCCGCCAGGAGGACGTCTTCCCAGAAGGCACAGAGGCTCTGGGAAAGCCCCAGACAGAAAGCAGCTGGGCCCAGGCCTACACCACCCCCGCCCCTCTGCCGGGCGCGTGACTTCTGGCCTGAGAGGGAGCTGCCTGTCGTGCCTGCTTTTTGCATTCTACACAGGCAGGCCTCGGTCGGGGGGGCACTTCACTGAGCATCAAATCAAGGAACCCAGATTCCTCCACTTCCTAGGCCCTCTGCCCATCCTCGGGTCCCTGGCCACCTCCACTGACTTGCTACTCCTCCCCTCGTAGGCTTGCTGGATGGCCCATGGACAGGAGGGTCAGAACATCTGGCTGACAGTAGAGACGGGGCTCGATGCTGGGCCAGGCCAGCTCCATCCTAACCATCTGAGACCCAAGAAATCACACCACATATTTAAGCCTATTTCTCTGTGTGTGGAAATGGCACCCAGGCCTGGGGTGAGTGGAGCTGGAACCTGAGGTTAGATGCTTACATAGACCTCAGGGTGCCCACTGCTGTCCATGTGTGTGAGCCCCATCATTGGCCAGGACAGGGCACCTGCTCTTTTGGAGGCTGCAGAGTCTTATCTGCTCCTGGGCCTCACCTCCTCTTCTGTCTCCATCTCGATCCCTGCCTCCTCCTCCCCCTTCCATTTCTCTCCTTGGCTTGCTTCTCCCTGTCTAGCTCCCTGCTTCACCCCACTTTTTTGCAGGGAGTAAACAATGTGCTTTCCCACTGAACGACGTCCTGAGCCCATTTATTTTGAAACAGGGCCTCACCTTAGTCAGGAGCTGAGTTGCCTAAGTGGGGTTCAAGTTTGCAGTCCTCCTGCCTTATCTCCCAGAGTGCTGGCATTGTGGGTGCACACCCCACACCTGGCTCCCCCTCCATCCTAAACACACCTACACTTTCCATGGAGGGCTGAGCCCCCTCAGCCATAGTACTTGTACCTAGTGACCCTGTTCCCACCCCCACCCAACTCTGTGTGCCAGGAAAAAGAGCTATGACCCATCCCTGCACCCCAGGGACCATATCAAAGGTCTCCCCTAGGGCTGATTAACCAGCAAAGTGTGGAAGACAAAGAGTGAGAAGCTGAGAACCCCCAAAATCCTTCAATTGTAGTTGCAATTGATAGCACCCTTCTCTTCTCAGAAGCGAAGAGAAACCAGCTCACAGGAGTAGTGGAAGGCCCACCCAAGTGGAGTGGGCAAGCTGGGCCTGCCTCTCTTTCCCCTCTCGGCCTGGCAGAGACTTCCCAGCCAGTAGGGCCTTCTGGTCTTGTCTCTGACCTTGGGGATAAATGGGAGCAGGTGCAGCAGAGCTGGGCAGGATCCCAGACCTCATCTGCCGGATCAAAGAATACCCCCTCTTCTTCGTGTACTGAGCAAAGCTTAATGCTGAACAAAATCCCCCAGAGTGAGACTGAGACTTCAGCCATCTGGTTGACCCTCAGGAGCTCTACCCCCAGCATAAGTGCACTGACTTCCCCCAGCAGGTGCTATTGGGAGGACTTGGTCTGGGAAAGCAAGAGTAGTGGGGGAGGTTTCAGGACAGCAAGGGCTCTGCACAGTGATGTTGCCAAATGTCACCCTACTTGTAAAAGGAAGCTCAGCAATCAGAGGCTTTGCTCTGCCTGAGCCATCCTTCCTGCACTTCCCCACATCCTCCTTCGCCTTTCGAGATCCTCTTCCCCTCCTAGGGCCGGCTTCTTGCTCCCCTCCAGCAAGGGCGGGGTGCTCAGTCTCACCACATGGATCCTTGCATGGCCCACCACCCCTTCTCTCTCAGTCACTCCCACAAGCTGTGCCCCCACACAACCAGCTCCCCTTCTTCCTGGTCCAGCACCCACCTGTTCTTTTCCATTCCATGGTCATAATTGGCCCTGCACTCCTGCCTCTGCTTCTGGCCACTCTCCCTGCCTCTGTGTCCCTCACTACAGTGGACCCCTGAGCAGGCACAAACCCCGAGGCATCTTTCCTGGCCACTCCTCTGTCCTCCCTGTGATCTATCCTGGGGAACTCCCTCTCCTCTCTCCTTCAGGGTGTCTCCTCTATGCTAAAAACTGCTCTTCCCTATGCTACCCTGAAGACAAGTACCCAAAGCTGCATGGAGCAGCCCAGCCGAAAGTGCCACCTGCTCACCCTCCAGTTCTGTACAGAGACAGGGATGGCACAGCTCCCTCTATTCCTCCCACCAAACACAGATTAAAATCCAAGGTTATAGACACAGCATCTTCAAAGGACAAAATTTATTATCTAAGTTTGAAAGGCCAGAGCTTCAGAATTGCCTCATGGCATAAGGAACATACAGGGCTGTGTTCTTTCCAGAGGTTCCAGAAGGAACTACCCTCTCCCCTCTCACAGCCTCTAGACTCTGACCACTCTTTGACATTTGGCCCCACGTCACTCCCATGCTTCTACCCTTCCCCCACTCTTCATGCTCTCACCCTCTCCTAAAGCCCCTGTGGTTGTGTTGGGGCCACTGAAATAATCCAGAAAGATCACCCCTCCACCTCAAGATCTTCAACTTGATCTCATCTACCAGGGACCTTTTGTCTTGCAAGGAAACATATTTACAAGTCCTAGAAACGTATTTACAAGGAAACGTATCTACAAGTCCTAGGAATTAGGGCATTGATATCGTCAGAATCCATTACTCAGGATGTCATACCACTAGTCAGGACGAATTGCATTGCATCACACGCATACCAAGCAGTGTCTCCAGCAACAAGTGATAACCTATGTGAAGCTACAGCTTCAAAATCACTATAGAAGGTCGAACTAGAATTCTGAAAATATGCGACTCAGAACAGTAGGCAAACAAAAATAGAGAAATGCAAAAGCAGAGAGAACATACACAGGTAATAAAATGCCAGGTTTAATTATAACACATCAAAAATTACATGAAAGACTATCTCAGTTACTTTTTTCTCATTGCTGGTACAAATACCTGACACTCAAAATGAAGGAAGGAAAAGTTTATTCAGCTCACAGTTACTGGAGGCTTCAATTCATATTCGCCTGGCCCAAGGCTGAGTAGAACAGGGCAGAGAGCATCCAGTTCATGGTGGCAGGACAGCAACAATCACGACAGAGGCAACCGACCAACCAGGGCTCAGAGAGCAACAGCGTGAGTCTGTCTCTCTGTCTCTCTTTATATTACATTCAGGCTCTCCGCCTAAACCTATCCGCCTTAGGCCACACCCATAATCCCAGAAGGACTCAGACCCATAATCCCATCCATACTAAAACACATAATCCCAGTGGATCAAGAGTCAAGTAATCCCAGCAGTACTCAGACTCATAGTCCCATCAGTACTAAAACACATAATCCCAGTGGATCATGACTCAAGTCTCAAACTCTAGAAGTCCCCACCCCATGACTGCATGAGGCTTTGGAGGGACAACTAGACATAACCATAACAAAGACCAATAGTCTAAATACTCCAGGGGCTGGGTAGATAGCTCCATGGCACAAGTGCCTGCCTGGCAAGTACAAGGTCATTAGTCTGAACCCCGGTTCTGCAAAAAAGGAACAATAAATAAATAAATACTTTAATAGTTTCCACTGCAGCAACCATCAAAGAACAGTAACCGTGGCCCTCCGCTATCCCATGGCCGTGGGCCTCAACAAGGGCCACAAGATGACTAAGAATGTGAGCAAACCAAGGCAACAGCCACTGTCACAGACGCCTCACCAAACACACCAAGTTCCTGTGGGACGTGATCTGGGAGGTGTGCGGCTTTGCCCCCACAAGCTGGGTGCTGTGGAGCTGCTCAAGGTCTCCAAGGACAAACATGCCCTCAGGTTCATCGAGAAAAGGGTAGAGAAGCACATCCACGCCAAGAGGAAGCGTGAGGAGCTGAGCAACGTGCTGGCCACCATGAGGAGGGCAGCTGCCAAGAAGGACTGAGTCTCTCTGGAATAAAGCTTGGCAGAAAGTTAAATAAATAACTAACTAAATAAATCTCCAATTAAGACTGGACTTGGAGGAGTACATTAGAAAACAAACCAGCTTGGAGCTGCCCCAATAAGCTTACTAAAATAGATAGCATAGGTAGTTTAAATGCAAGAGATGGAGAAATAGAAATCTTAAGAAAAGAAAGCAGGGGGCCAGAGAGACAGCTTGTTGGTCTGAGCGCTTACAGGGCAAGCTCAAGAATCCAGGTTTGATCCTTGGTACTGCATGCTGTGCTGGTCCCTTGCCAAGGCAGCCCCAAACCTGGCATGGTGGCGTACGCCTGTAATCCCAGCACGGGGGAGGCTGAGACAAGAAGGTCACTACGAATCTGAGCTACGTAGCGAGACTCTGTGCCAAATAAATAATAGGTTTTTAAAAAAAAAAAAAAAAGAAGAAGAGAAGGCAGGAGTAACTCTACTGACAATCGACAAACTCGAACTGAAACCGAAGGAAGTCATAAGAAACAGAGAGGGCAGCTACGTAACCAGAAAAGCTTCTGTCCACCAAGAAATCCTAAGGACCTTAGTGTAGGTCCACCAGAAATCAGAACTGCAAAGTACATGAAGAAAACATGGCAGGACTGACAGGGAGAACAGACCCATGGTTATACTTGGAGACTTCCAACCCCCTAACAACAACTGATACAAAGAAATTGCAAAGAAAACAAAAGCAAGGCCAACCAAGGATTCAGTATCATCGACCCGTGGGATCACAGCAGCAGCCCCAGCAGGCCAGGCCAGCAGCCCCCACTCAAGCTCCCACACGACATCTGCCGGGGTTCCCTACACCCTGGGACACGAAGCAAACCTGTGCAACTTTTGGAAAAGTGAAATCATACAAAATGTATTTTCTGGTCAAAACAAAGTCGAATTAGACATTAATGACAGAGAGTGGGAAATTTTCCAGAGATTCAGGACTAAAATATCGCACTTCTAAATACAAGTGGGCCAGCAAGATGGCTCAGTGGTCTAAAGCACCTGCTTAAGCAACCTTAGGTAACTGCAAGGACTGTGGTTCGATCCCCAGAACCACATGCTGTGCCAGCCCCATTCCCAGGGCAGGCTGAGCCAGTCATAACATAAATATGTAAAGTTTAACTAATCAACAGACCAATGAGAAGAATGCCTATCATAAAGAAATCAACCAACAACAAGTGTTGGAGAGGCTGTGGGAAAAAGGAACACTTCTCCACTGCTGGTGGGAATGCAGACTGGTGCAACCATTAAAGAAAGCAGTGTGGAGACTCCTTAAAAAACTAGAACTAGAAATCCAATTCAATCCAGCTATCCCCCTACTGGGAATTTTCCCAGAAGAACTGAAAACATACCATCGTGATATTTGTGCATCTATGCTCATAGCAGCACAATTTGTGATAGCCAAATCTTGGAAACAACCAAAATGCCCATCATCTGAAGAATGGTTGAATAAGATGTGGTATTTTCATAAAATGGAATATTACTCAGCTATAAGGAATGATAGACTAGAAGACTTCATGTATAAATGAATGTGTCTTGAACATATACACATTAGTGAAATAAACCAGACATATGCCAATATCGTATAGTCTCCCTAGTATAAGGACTCAAAAGAAGAAAAATATAAATAAATAAATAAATTTTGGGTGGTACCAGGAATTAATTTCAAGACCTTGAGTTTTCTGCATTCTCAACCCCTATAATTTTTTTATTATTTTTTTTAAATGAGTGACAAACACAAAATGCATCTGGAAGAGTTAAAAAAACTAAGGTTTGTTGAAAGTGTTAATGTTCAATTGTTTGACCAATCTTACATGTCTATATCTATTAATCTAAACAGATTTGATGATGAAAATATGTAATACAACCATTGTTAAATTTTTCTTGTTTTGAAAATCCTTTACTACACGTACTCTTGCTTGTTACTGTTTTCCTATCTTTGTTTCTGCTATTTTTACTCTTTAAAATAAAATCTAATAAAAAAAAAAAAAAGCCAATGAGGAAGTCTTAGGAGAAATTTTTT
>PVKN010015753.1:0-18299 GCA_004027915.1 Capromys pilorides | reverse complement strand
GGGGTACGATTGCTGGTTATTTATTTTCTATTTTTAAAGAAAAATCTCTGTTACTGAGAAAGAATAAGAGAGCAACTAGAAAGTTATTACGGTAGCTCAAGCTGGGGAACCCTAGATTTAGGTAATGGCCATTCATCCATTCATGTATTCATTGTTTTTATTATTTATTTATTTATTTATTTATTTTTGTATTTTAGGGCAGGGTATACAGGGTGTTCAGGACCTCACTATTAGATCAGATTCGTAGTGATCTGTCTGTTTACAGTCTCCCAAGAGCTGGGATTACAGGCGCACACCACCGTGACCAGTCTCCATGGCCATCCCGGTGCACCCCAGGGGCGGGGCCAGATGGCAGGCCTGGGGATCAATCCCTTAGCTCTTGCACCTGCTTGCAGGCACTTTAATCTGCTGAGCTATTTGGCTGGCCCCATGCATTCATTCATTGATTCATTCACTCACTCATTTATCCCACAATTATTTATTAAAGAGCCTACTGAGAGCCAGGCATTGTGCTTGTGCCTGGGATAGGGGGTGTGGATGGATGTGATGGGTAAGATGCGATGTGAGAGAAGGGGGTGCAGTGAAGACAGACTTCAGCAAGACAAAAAGCGTGACAGACAGAAGATGGCATCAGCCAGCACGCTGCAGTCTCTCGTTTGGGCAACTTGGAGGGCAGTGACGCATCCATTGATAAAGGGCAGGTGTGGAGGGTAATGTACTGAGTTTACTTGGGCCTTGTGGAGGCCAGATGCCTGCCTTTCAGATGTCTGGCAGGCTCCTGGAACGCGGAGCTCCTTGTCTTCTGGAGCCTCGGCCCACGACGTAGCTTAGCTACACTGAGTAGCGGGAGTCAGGAGAATTTGTGGTACTTCTGAAGGACTGGGTGTAGAGAAGAGGGTCAAAGGCAATCCTAGAGAAGGAAGAGCAAGGGGAGGCAGATGAGGGACAAACAGACAGATCAGAAAATAGTACACAGAGATGTGTGAGAGGCAGCAGGCATGAAATGAGCAGAAAGTCTAAGCGAGTGAGGAAACCATGCCTACTGTGGAAAGAGGTGAAGTGTGGTAAGAAAAGAGCTGGAACCGCAGGGAGTGGGAGGGTTTCTCTTGGAACAGCCTCTATTGTTCACAGAGTTAAAGCAGGTTGTCCACTGAGGCTGAAAGGGCCTGGAAGGGCATCTCCAGGAGCATGGTCAGCCTGGGGAGGGATTCTTAATGGTAAAGTGAGGGAGAGTTTGCTAAGCAGTGCTGGGCCTCACACAAGTGCATGAGCCTGAACCAACCTGCTGGGGTGGTTCTCTCCTGAGGCGATCGGCATCTTGAGAGCAGGGGACAATACATGCAATTGTGCAAGCTTGAGCGTAGGAGTGGGCCAGTAGGGGTGGGAGACAGGAGTCAAGGATGCTCAGGAGAATGTTGCCGTGGAGTCAGAAGATTAATAGGCTGGCAGGCATTCATTTTGTTCTCCAGGTTTCTGAACCAGAGGATACTGTTCTCTTGCTAATCAGACTCAGTCTTGTACCTGCTGAAATGGACCCAAGGACAGTCCTTGCCTGAACATAAAGCTACCAGCCTGCTGTGGCTGCAGTATCCCATCTGGACACTGGCTATGATGACGGTGAACTCTCATGGTTGCTGGTACTTTCTGGAACAGAACAGAACTCTCATATTGCTAATTTCCCATCGAGATTTTTTTTTTTATACATTCAAGGCATTTACAACATCGACTTTTTAAAATAATATTTTAAGTTTGCTCTCTGAAATAAATTTCTCATTTGAATTTCCTTGTCTTCTCTTTGAAGTTCAGTTCAGAGATGTCAGTAACACTGATCCAAACTTGCAAGTAGATGGAGTGGGATTGGCATGGTCTAGATACCTTGAAGGAAAGGGCTTTATTTATTTTGAATGCTGAGATACTGACACTTGAATTCTCACTCTCAAAATGCAAATGAGCCCAGAGAGCAAGCCCAAAGCCTATCTCCTTTTTAATGATGGAGTTTTGTGCCGGTGACTACATGTGGGACTCAGAGGCGCCAATGACATACCTAGGGGAGCACTGAAGGTCTCCATTCAGAGTCTGGATTCACTTCTCTCCATCAGTTATGACTGGGAGATTACATTCCCCTGTGCTAAAAATAAGTTAACACAGGTTCTACTTAGCTGGAAGCCAAGAGCTCAGATGAGAGTGAAGTTCTTTGAGAAAGGCCAAGGCCAGGAAGGCGCAAGACTCAGCCTGTCTCCTGAGAACACCATCGCTCATCACAAGGAGGCAAGTGACCAAGTGGGGTTCATCAAGTCCCAGAGCCCAAAACATGGAGGAGACACTGTTTTTTATTGACAGGAACAGGAACATTAATCTCCAGGATCTTCTCTCATAAAGAAATCCTTAAGGACTTATAAAATCAAACCACACTAAGATAGTTGAGCACCTTCCAAAGCAATGAGGATTTAACCAGATAAATTCATTGAAAAATATTTTGAAGATTGCAAAACTATCTGGCCTTGGGTGGTGCTACTTCTAATAATGAAAGATTGTTTTTGAGAAACATTTCTTAATAATATATATTGCATGCCATATAGTAAAGTAATAGATTCTTACTAAAATAAAACACCTTTTATAATATTGCTCTAATCTTTATCAGTTTGCCTGTGGGGTCAGAGCTCTTATTGTCTTTATCATACCAAAAGAAACCCTGAGACACAGGGGGGTTAAGTACCTTATCCAAGGTCACACAGCTAGTAGTTGGTAGAATACTGTTTGGCTGTTCTATTTTTCTAGCTGTCCCTATCCAGAGGTACCTTGTTAATAATCAAAGAGCCCAGGAGAGCAATAGTACAGTGAGGTTCTGGTGTTCTGCTTCACACCACCTCTCCTCAAACCATTCTTGAAGAGGCCCTGCAAGGTGTTTGTTTTCCCTTCAAAATTCTGAATTTGAGAATGTGTTTGTTTTTGAATCACCACTCTCCTTGACTCATGGGGATTTTTTTTTTTTTTAATCCACAGAGTAAATGGTCAAGTAGTCTTAAATACTTAAAACTACATTTAACTCCTGGAGTGGCTGCAGTGGGAATCTGTTTGGCATCTCGGTCGCATTAGTCTGGTGGATGGTACTAACTGACCTGGGACTTGTGCCTCTCCTGGGTCTGTCCCTGAACACATGTGTTCCTGTCTGTTTCAAGTCATCTCTTTGCAGAAGTTCCTGTCCCATGCTCTCCATCCTGGATGGGCTTCTCATTTGTCCATTTGTCACCTCTTCACACTGTCATTCGAGGCCATCTTTTCCTCTTTTTCAACTCCAGGCTTCTGTGTGTCTGTGCTCTTGGTTCACTTCAGCTCTACCCACTGACCCGAGTCCCTTGCCTATGTGCTACATCCAGCGCTCCAGCGACACAATGAAGACAAGCCCCTGTCCCAGAGAGGCTCACTGCCACCTCCCTGCCCACTCTGCTTTGGAAGACTGAAAACATGGGGGAGAGAAGACACTGTGGGCGCTCAACAGTGTGCACCTCATACTTGCTGAGTGTTATGTGGGCACGGTTGGGTTCACACGTGAGCAGGGAATAGGTAAGAATTAGAGGTAATGATTTACTCTGTACTTGGATATCACTTTATTTGGGCCTTTTGCCCATCCATCCATCCATCCATCCATCCATCCATCCATCCATCCATCTATCCATCCATCCCTCTATCTATTTTCTGGGCATGGCAGGCTGTCATAGGGCAGCTTATTCCAGGCCCCAAGCTACCTAAGGGGAACACTGGCTGCAGTGACATGGTGATTCAGATGAGAGTGCTGTGGAGGAGGCAGGTGCTTATTGATTGTAGCTGACACCCTTGGGCCAGGGGTAGGGACCCTCAAGGTGTGTCCAGTAAATGTTAGCTAAAATTAATGAAATAAAGGTGGGTGCCTCTCTTTGTGGTTGACAGTAGAGGCCTGAGGTGCTCCTTCTGGTGGACAGATGAGGTGGTGTTGGATCTGGAAGGTCCTCTACAGCTTGCTGTGTTTAGAGGCATGGCTTGTGGTAGGTGACTGGATTATTGGGTCTGTACAGATGACTTACTGTGT
The DNA here is from genome assembly GCA_004027915.1 of Capromys pilorides. NCBI lineage: Eukaryota > Metazoa > Chordata > Mammalia > Rodentia > Capromyidae > Capromys > Capromys pilorides. The sequence goes on along the minus strand of PVKN010015753.1, from coordinate 14,233 downwards.
GGGAGAGGTTTAGTTTAAGGTGGGTTATTGGGGTCATGACCAGGATGGTTATACCTCTATCTGAGCTCCTCGCGCCTCTCTTTGTGTCATGGCTATCACAACCTGAGCAGCTTATCTCCCTGACAGGGCCTTCTATCAGACCACTACAGAGTGATAACTCTGAGCAAAAATAAACTGCTCCTCCTTTGGGTACTTTTCTTAGCCATGAAAAAAGTGACTAAGGTGGTCTTGGAAGAGCATCAGTTCAGTCAGGGCAACTCACCAAGTGTCTCTGTGTGTACCCATGCACGTGTATGACACATACACATACAAATACTATGTATTTGTGACATGCTTAGTAACACTCTCTAGGTGGCGACCTGTAAGTGTTGTGGATCTCTCCATTATGGTTGGGGCCTAGTTGTCCCCCCAGAGCCTCATGCAGTCATTAGGGCAAGCTTCTAGAGTTTGTGATTAATTCATGACCCAATGCTGGGATTATGGATGTAAGTGCTGCACCTGCCCTGGGACAGATAGTCTGAATACAATATAAGGAAGGGAGAGGCTTGCTGGCTGCCACTGCTGCTGTTCCTTCCTGTTTGCTCTTGCTCTTTGCTGTTTTCTACTGCATGCTTTCCATGCCCTCTGCCATGTGCCACTCTGCCTTGGAGCCAGCTGAGTTTGGAATGAAACCTCCCCACACTGTGAGCTAAACAAACCTTTCTTTCCTTGATTTGGGGTGTTGGATGTTTTGTCCCAGAAATGAGAGAAAAGTAACAGACACATTCTTATGCATCAGAGCTAGACCAGCCTCTCAAGCTGTCCTTCCCCAAATGGCTTTTCTACATATATAATTATGGCACCCTAACTGATTGTTCCCGGAGCTCCATGGTGTCCACGTGCCACCTCACACCCTAATGCATACTTGCTAATGACTTGCAGTCTCAGTGGCCAATGCTAGTTTGTGCCAATTTTATATACACTGTAAACAGAATGCACAATTTGCCCTTCACTGTGACAGCTCTCACTCCCTCCCTTTCCTCTCACTAGTAGTCCTACGCACCTCCTGTCCCCCTTTCATTGCATATCCTAGAGTCAGGGACTTACCACGGTGCAGCAGAGGGGCCAGAACCACCAGAGCAGTGCCAGGGCCAGGAGGAGGAACAGGATGAGCAGGGCAATCGCCAGGATGGAACCGTCTGACTGCGGGTGGAAAGACGAGGTCAGTAGTGAACCCACCATGCCCAGGCTTCCCTCCCCAGCTCTCACCAATAGCCTGGCCAGAGATCAGTTCACCAAACGCCTGGGAAGCTCTGGCCATCACATCAGGCTAATGGACCTATCAACTCTATTTAGCCAGTTTTCAAGGGAAATAGATTTGCCTTTTCAGGGAGGCTTAGTTCTTCTCATTGAGGACAATTCTGAAAGACTCCCCCTACACAACACAGAGAGCAGGTACTAAGGTGGCAGGCCACTGTCCCTCCACTTGGGGAGCTTTGTCTCTCTCCTGGTGACAACCTCCAGCTCATGACTGGGTGTTCTGTCCCGAATCTACACTGATTCAGGAGAATCCTAATCAGGATTCAGCCTGCTCCTCTGACCCATTTCCCTTGGGCTCATGTGACAGACTCCAGCCAAAAGCCCTGCTGGGATCTCAGGGGAGGGGCAGGACCACTGCTTCTGAACCCGAGAGGGAAGGGTGTGGTGGCTGAATCATCATGGCAGTCAGATCAACTGGCTGTGTGCTGCCAGGATGGGAGCCCCAAGACCAGTTTTAGCAACTTCCAAAAGTGCCTAGGCCAGCCCTGCAAACAGACAAGGGTGCTGTGGCCTGCGACAGTTGCTACATTTTAGCAAAAGGAAGTCTCATTGGGCAGCAGCAAGCCATGCCTACTGATTGAAGCAAACCATTTGAGAACTCCGATCCGAGTGTCCACCCATCTCCCTCCAAGGGACTGGGAGCACAGATGGACACAGCTTTCTGAAGGGCATGGGGAGTGCACTGCTAGGAGTGTCAGAGGCCCTCTTTTGTGTGAAACTGGCAGCTGCACTTTTAGCTGAAGAAAATAAGAATGTCTGCAGTTAAGGATACTAATGCACTAGGAAAACAACACAAATGTTTAGCAGTTAGTGCAGGCCATATGGGGTGTAGTGAGATTGGCATGCAGTTAATCTGCATGTTGATATTATGCTGTCAAATCATATTTAAAGGATATAGAAAGCATTTCTGCTATAATGAGTGATTCTACGTGCTTGAGTGGGAATACAGAAAAATGTCTTCTCTGATATTTACTGGTTTTTTTAAATTGATATTCATTAAAATATTAACACAGTGGAGTATGGTAATTCACTTCTTTAAAATCTGTTTTAACATTTCATAATGAGGAAATAAACTATGAGGTTGTTCTTTAAAAATTTCCACATGGAGTTCCTCTTGGGATATAGCCTGGGGCACAGGGATTCTTGTTCAGGTCAAAGAATCACTGGGTCTTACAGGTGGGCTCAAGTGGAGAAAAAGCTCCTGACCCTTTGTAAATGATACCCATAATCTTCAGTGTTGTCAAGAAAACCATGAATAGACTAGTGTTATTAGGGAGGCCATAGGCAGCCCAAGAAACACCAGGTTCTAGTGCACATCCTCTTGCCCCACAGTCCTTATAGAGGGGAGCTGGGTGGCCCGTCTGTGTCCATACAGCAGATCGGTGTCAGAACTGGGGCACAACACCCTCTGAGCTCTCAGCAAAGGCTACTGGAAGTGGTTGAAAGTCAGCGTTTACTCCTTGGAACTCTCTGGAATGTCTTTGACCCCAAAGTCAGGGAGCTAAACACTCCTGGCCCCCAAACAAAAAACTAAGACTTAGGAATGCCTGATGACTCCCAAGGGGATGCAGCCCCCAAGTGCAGGTGCAGGGCTGGGCAGCCCAAGACAGTGGGTGGGGAGTGCACAGGGCCAGCAGTGCACATGGCCAAGGTGGAGGGGATGCCCTGGCCCTGCAACACACTCCCATGAGTGATGGTACAAAGCCATGCTCCCCGTGACAATCAGAAATCACAAGTATTTCCAAACTTCTGTCAGTCAATGACAGCCCTCCCTATCTCTTGTCTCTATGGTACAAGTCTGTAACATGGAGAAGGGAGGAAGAGTAAAATCAGTCATAGGATGGAAGTAGGGATGGCTGGGCAGTCAGTGTAAGCTATTTACAAATGCTGAGCTATAACTCCTTCTCCCTCTATTTCCCCACAGTGGCAAGAATTAGGAACATTTTGTATTACTGATCTTTTGCATTTAGAATAAGCCATTTTGATCAGCAAGAAGGCTAGGGAGCAACAGCCCTTTGGCTACTACAGCTACCTACATTACACACAATTTCTCTTCTCCCTCAATTTCTCATTTCAGAGAGATAAAGTGAAGCAGAAGGGCTGCCAAACAGTTTGAAAATGCATTGCATCCTCAGGGTGTCATGCTCCACTTCTGAGGCACGACAGGAGAAGGTGTCCTGTGCAGCAGCGAGAGTGAAGGACCAGGCTCACAGTGGGCAGGGAGGCTTTCTCCCTGGGAGACGTCTTCCCGGATTTGGGCAAAGCGATAGCCAGCTTTCCTCCCAACGTGTTTGCTCTGTCCTGTGGCAGCCATGGTTGTGTCTGGCTGTGGCAGAGGAGGAAGTGATGGGCTCAGGAAAGGGTAAGATGCAGGGAAAGAGGCCCTGGGGGCAAAGCACTCAGAAGTAGCTCCTTTCTTGTGCTCTGGTGACAGCCCTGGGACAAAACCTCATATGCAAATCTCAGTTTTTTGGTTTCTAAGATCTTTCACAGATCATTTTATACCTAGTCCAGAAGGGTCACCATCAAACAAAAGTCACAAACTTATTTCTAGTAAGTTTAGACATGAAGCTAACGTTTTATGAGATACATACGTACAACCTCATACATATGAATAATCTTCATTTATTCATTCAGCCAAAATTTACGAGGGTCTCTCTGTGCTCATTGTACAGACCTCAGGAATACAGGACCACTTAGACAGACCCAAAGTGCTCATCATCTGCTGAGGGGGATGTTTAACCCATTAGTCACAGTGCAGGGAATATATACAGTTCAATAACTATATAACAGGGCCTTTAATCAATAAACACTCTTTTCTTATCGAGCTTAGTTCTGGTGACAAATATAATGATAATAAGTGGTACTAGCATAGGCAATATTTATTATGTGCTTACTATATGCAGGCACTTTTTTTTTTTGTGCTACCGGGGATCAAACTCAGGACCTTGCACTTGCTGGGCACTTATTCCACTGAGCCATCTCCCCAACTCCTGCAGGTACTATTCTTTCTAAGTATTAACATGCTTTCCATAGACTAGCTTATTTAATAATCATTAACAGCCTCATAAATTCAGTATTTATCTTTCCCATCTTATGCATATGAGGCAAGGAAGGTAGAAAACTTGCCCAAGTCTCATGGAGAAGTCAGAACTTCATTATAGTTAATTTAGCTCTTGGGTTTGACCAGCAGGCTGTTGCTCTTAGCAAGTGGCCAATGCTAGAGAGCAGTGTGCCCGGGAACCAGTTCTTCATGGAGGCAGTGGCACTTGGCTCAGGAGGGGCAAGGAGGGGCTAGCATTCCTGCACAAAAAGGCAGGAACAAAGCTCTGGGGCTGTGAAGATAGGGATGGGGCTGTGGTGGGGAAGGCCTGAGTGGTGAGAGCTCAGTATGTGTGGAGCCCAGTGGAAAGGAGGCAGGCTCCCCACGGTGAGAGGCCCAGCCACCCATGCCAAGGATCATGGCTTCTCTCTCCAGCCCAGGAGAGCTAGCAGGTAGCCGGCAGGAGTACGTCTTCCAGTTCAACGAATAATTTTGATGGTTCTTCTTCCTGTCCAATGCTGAAGTATGATGTGCTCACACACAGGCCTCCTATTAAGCATGCCGACAGCTAATATTAAATGTGAGGCAGGATGCTTCAGCCCTGCTCCTTCCTCTACACAGTCGTGATCATGGATGACATTCCCTGAAGGCTACTGGCTCGAATGACAAAATCCCTGCATCCTGACTTTGTTAAATTCCTCCTGTTCCGGGCTCACAAAATGAGGACATTGCTTTTAAGACAAGAAGAGCATTGTTCTCAAAGGTATAGGCTTGGAAACTTAATAATGAAAACCTCTTTTACTTGGTTGGGAGCATCTCAGGAGTTTGGATTTCTGACACTTGGCCTGGGATGGGACAAGGAATCATGTCAGGGTTTGTTTGGGAGAGGAGACAGCCAGGCCTCTGGACAGTGTCAGATCAGACATTTCTGTTCTTTTCTGTGTTGTGTTTTGTTTTGGGGGTTGCCATAGTAAAAGAAGGAGGATTAAATGGAGAGGGATTACCAAAAGACTGGGGGGAGTTCAACATAAAGAAATTTTGTGAAATTTATTAACTCAAAGTTGGGCTTGCACCTGGATTTTTCTGCCTAATGCCCATGGCATGGTACAGCCAATAAAGGGTCCTCCCAGCAGGTCTAGACACTCTTAGTCAAGAAGGGAATGTTTCCATGTTGGGGCACTAAATGAGAAGCCGGTGGCCCTGCTTCTCACTGCTTCTTGGTCTCTCTCCCTTTTTACTTATTTACTAAATAAGAGTAACGGTTGCTACTTGGTGGTAGTCATGGGGCTCTTTTTAAGAAAAGAATACACAAATACAGAAGAAGTATTGCAGGATTCTTCCCAGGGAGGGCCGTGGGGCTTTAGAAGGGCCTAGATGGGACCTATTAAAGTGAGGATCCTTAAAGCTCCTGCTAATCAACTCCAGGTACTCGGGCTCCTGTCTGTGTGTGTCTGCCTTGGCCAGGCCTCATGCCCGGGATGGGCTGGTAAATTTGTTTAATTCTAGGTTTCAGTTTCTAGCCTATTTGCTGCCACACTGAGCTAAAGTCTTCAGCTTACAGTCATAAAGGCAATATTTAGTTTTTCATGTATCATTTTTTTGGCCCAGTGTCTCAGAATATTCAATAAAAGCAGGAAAGAGGCATGCTTTATTGCCCCTGCTACAATGACACCCCAACATGTCTTATTTTTAATAATCTCAGGAAAGGTCTGGTAATTTTAACAATGGCATTTTGGCAGCTACAGCATATTTAATTTAACCAGCAAAGGGTCCATGAAACCCTTCACTGGTGGGTGGCAAGTTTGGAGTGGTTCTGGGGTCTGTGTTTGGTTGGGCAGATCCTTGATGTTTATAATGGAACTATTTGGATTCTTTTATAGTGCTGGACTATCTTATAAACAATCAACATGAAAGGATGAACTAAGAAGGTGGATCCTGCCACACTGAATGGGCCAGAGCCAACCTGTGCCAAAATCATGACAGGAAAGTAGCAACTGATGCAGTAGTTCTGCTTGGAAGCTAGCGGCACTGCTTCTCCAGGTTCTCCCCTCCACAGGGAACCCAGGACACAGCTGATGACCTAAGGTCCCTGTGGTCAGTCCCCTGGCCTCTTTCTTCTAGCTGGTACTCGCCTCTCTTTCTCAGGTGAGTTTGTCTCTGAAGTACCCTTTGAAACCTTCAAGGAATGAGGCCTTTAGCTAGGGGAGCTCTGGCTTGGCCATCTGGTGGCTTCGCGGCAATCCGTGACATCAGCCAATCCCAGTGGGAGGGTCACACACCCTCCTAGAGATCAGGATCCATGAACTTCTGTGGCCCTAGCCCTGCTCCAACGGGAGACCCTGAGGGTAAAGGGTCGTGGCTGGGCAGAGCAGCACGCTCACTCCGTCTTCCCTCTGGGCTGAATTGGGTGCTCAAGAGGTGTCACAGTCTGAATGCGTAATTGAGAACCATCTGAAGCAGCTGCTCTGAGCTCTGTTTCCTGCCCAGACAAAACTGGCAAAGCCTGGGCAAGTTTTATTCTGAAAGATGAAACTTAAGTTGTCTTATTGCTGCTCAGAAGTTCTGGAGGGGCTGGCCTGTAGCCCAAAATTCCCTCTCTCCCTGAGCTCATGGTATCTGAGTGTTATTTCTGGAGGCCACCTGAGCAGTTATTTAATGTATCCTCCCAGTCCCTGCTCTGCATTTTATTGGAATTCTATTTTCTTGGTACCCAGCCCCACAAATGGCAGAATATGCTTCGGAGCCATCTCTCTCGCTTATATTTCACTCTTCTACTTTAAAAATCTGTGGCCATCTATCTGTGTATCTATCTACCTATCTGGCAATTTAACCATTTTCATTCTGTGATAATATAACTCATGGATCCATCCTTGTTCCATTTCCATTTTCTTTCTAACACTCTCCATGACTGTCTAATTTCTGTCTGTGCTCTAAATGCTCACTTAGATTTTGAAGACTTAAGCCTTTATCTCCAGCTTAGATCTTTCCCTGTCCTAGGTCTTACTGATACCTGACATTCAAGTCTTTAAACTGAGCTCATATTTTCCTCCTACAAATCTATTAATTATTTTCTTGCCTAAAAGAGACTACTTATTGGAAGCCTGGAAATTATTCTGTTTTCTTTTTTCCCTTCGTAAGCGTCACATATATCATCAATAAGTCCTGCTCCCAGACCTAAATACCTCCTAGTCTTTCTCTGTCTATTCTGTCTCCACTACTGTGGAGCAGGTTTAGAATCTCATTATTATTCCTTCCTGGCACTGTTGCAAGATTTCTCTGCTAGTTCTTTCACCTCAGCTTAACTACCAGGGGCTCCACCCTCTATTCTGCAGTTCGAGTCACTCATCTGAAATATCAGTCTGGTAACTTTATTGGCCCACGAGCTCTTTAGCAGCTCTTCTTTTCCTAGAAGAGTTTTTATTATCTGAAAATTTGGCCAACATGGTACACCACTTCACTCAGAAAAGTACACACTTACATTTGCACATAAGCTCAAATATTTTTCACCACAATGTCAGAGAGTCCATCAGATCCCTAGACCATATTAATGAACCCACTAAGCACAAGATTTAGGTCCTGGGCCCACATAAGGTGGCTCTTACTTCTCTGACTTCCTCTTTTGCCACCTGCCTCTTTGTATTTTGTGCTTTGACAAAATTAAATGGCAGCGTTTCCTGTGTACACCTTGCTTTTCTCTTATCTTCTTCACGGGAACACTTTCTAAGTTTTGTTGGTTGGATAATGGTCTTTCATCATTCACGTCTTGGCTCAGGTAGCAGTAGATTCATTCATACCTAGCATGTATTGATCACTTATTATATGCTAGTTCCCCTGCACAACAATGATACAGTGAATGGGCAGATACAGTTTCTGGGATCACAGACCTTGTAGCTGAGTAGGTAACACAGGCCAGTAAATATCACCACTGAGTTTGTGCTCTCATTTTATCCTAATTATATCTCTACCTTAGCACCGCTAATATTTTATAGAAATCATATCATTATGTTCTTATTAACTGTTAGCCCCTGGAAGGCCCAGATCTGCATTACTCATCTGGAACCCTTCAGACATACTATAATGTCTGAAACACAAACTGGCTTAATAAATAGCCATTGAACCATTCAATTAAAAGGCAATGAGAACTTAGCAGGCTCATGCTGCTCCAGCTGGTGGCAACAGAAATGGCCCAGGAGTCAGTGCCTCCTGAGGCTGCCCCTTCATGCTTCTCTCACAAGAAAACAGCTATGCTGACCTCACTGCAAAGAATCTGGGCTTTCAAACCAGAAAAAGATGATGCAAACCCTAACACTTGCACTAATCAATATGTGGGTTTTGGATAAACGATCCACTCACTTTTAACTTCCTTTTCTCTCCTGTTATAGTTTGGCTACAACCCAAAGGCTCAGATGCTGAAGGGCTGGACCCCAGCTGGTCCTTATTGATAGGTGGTGGAGCCTTCAGCAGGTGGACCTAGTTGGAACAGGTGGGTCACAGGAGATGTGCCTGTGAAAGGTGTATTTTAAATTCATGTGACTCTTTTTTCTGTTCTCTCCTGGCTTCTACACCCAGGCAAAAGTCTAGGTGATGTGCCCAGGTTTGGCCAAGGTAAATGATTTTGATTCCTGTGAATAACCTCACTATAATGGTGACTAGAGCAGAGGTGTTAGTGGATTTCCTAGGTAAATATTTGAGAAATTCATATCCTTAAGACCAGTATCCTAGTGTCAAAGAAGGGAAACCTTGAATGGATTATTCCAATGGTAAATTTAATATCTCTCATTAAAGTTGATCAAGGATTAGTCAGGTAACACAAACATTATGATTCATTCTTGCTGAGGGGCAAGAAATGGTAATAAACACTAAAGATAAACTCTTCAGTGCAACAAGTGGGTTGTATAGAAAATCTACTAGGTGCAAATAACTTCAGCCTTTGTGGAGCTCTTTCTAAAAATTCTGGCTATGAAATAATGAAGCAATTCATGTCATGGCCTATCAACTGTTCTATCAAAGGAATTGAAGTCGCTCTGCCTGGGTGGTTTGAAGCTTGGAGACTCCCTCCAGCAATGCATCCCTTGCTCAAAACAATTCCAAGACACTCTTTGGAACTGTTTACAAAGTCAATTTATAGGGTGCAAAAAAGGAGAAAATTTTATAATTTGATGATTTTCATCAAGGAAGTTTCCAACTTGAGAACTCACCTTTTACTGGATGTTGTTTCCACAACTTTCTAGTTTTCAAAGATTAAATGGTCATAATGTTCTCTGTTCCTCTACTGGGCTATTACAATACTGTGCCTTCAAAGTTATGACAATTTCAGTGGAAGAGTTCAGAAAATAGTTGGAATGGTGACAGTGCTGATGGAACTTTAAAGTAGCAGGAATCAGTTGGATGTGTAAATTCTAGTGTGCTATAAATCTTATTACTTGATATGTTTTAAGTATAATATCAGAAGGTCTGAGATCAGCCATCATTTATTCGTGTGTAGCTATGGGAGAGTTGTTACCATACTTACACAAACTCTGGCTTTATGATCCTTATTTTGGAAAGATACTCTTTTAAAATTAATAAATCTTCTTTTTATTTATTTGGTACAGGGTCTCACTACACAGCCAGACTCATAGTGAGATCCTCCTGTCTCAGCCTCTTTAACACTGTGGTTATAGGCTTGTGCCACCATGCCTGGTTTCAGTGGCTGGCATGGTGCACCTGGGTTTCTGGGGATTGAACCCATGTCCTTGTGCTTGCCATGCAGGTGCTTAGACTGCAGAGCTAACTCCCCAGCACTTGGAAGGATACTCTTAAAATAAGGTTTTTCAGCATCATCTGGGACTCCTGTCTCCTTGGACCAGTAAGGCCATTTCATGTCATTTACAATGGTGAGGGTGATTAAAAAGTAAATCTTGGATCCATTTAGCACTTTTCTTTCTTCCATAAATGCATAGAGCTTGTTAAAAATCAGTTTCTAGAAATAGTGCAAACAAGATGGTGTCTGTTATGCTCAGAATGCCATGATTTTTTTTTTCTTTTTTCTTTCTTTATTTATGTTATGGCCAGCTCAGCCTGCCCTGGGGGTAGGGCTGGTGCAGCGTGTGGTGCCAGGGATTGAACTTTGGACTTGCTAGCCTGAGAATACCATGATTCTTGTGAGTAGGTTATTGAAATAGGATTCTGGAGGTTACTTAATAATGCTCAAATATTACAATGTTGGAAGAGAGAGGTTTGTTTCCTATTTTGTTCCACTCACCATGGTTATTTGTCTATGGGCTTTTAACAGAGTTACTGGCTTTATACTGACTGGGTTTTGTTGACCATCCCTCACCTCTTAGCATCATGGGTACTTATAACTGATAAATAAATACTGCCTAGTACATACTGTAGGCTGTTGCTTTAGATTGTGAACTTGTGAAAGTGGCTTTGGGTGGTGTCTGTTAATGAAAGATGCTTACCAAGGCTGATCAGGTTGGTCACTTCCTTAAAATGATGATTTTCAACTGTCTAATAGGGTATTAAGAAGCCAATAAATCATTTTCTGTTGCATTTCTAATACATGCCCGGCAGCAGGAGACCCAGAAAGATGAACACAATCAGTTTTTAGTCTTGAAAGTGATTATTACAGTCTAGCTAGAAAGTCAGGAATGATCCTCAGAAAGCAGCATAGCTATAAAGATGCAAAAATCCACAGGGCCTGTGTTGATGGCGGGATTGAAGAGGCCTGTGGAGGCCCCAGATGCACCCAGAGCAGCGCCAGACAGTACCTGATGCCCTTGTAGCCACAGTGAAAATGCGTGGGTGAAAAGGATAGAGGGCATTCCAGGGGGACAATGAACTGTGACCAGGATACAGAAATAGGGTCATCCGTTTACTTAGAATAAGGAAGGTATGAAATAAGGAATCTTCATCACACATTCTTGTTAGGGATCAGTGAATTCACACATTTAAGACAGAGTTAGGCTGCCAGGTGAAACTACTGTAATCAGTATTTTGCCGATATTTATCTTGGATGAGTATGCACCTTTCATTATAGAGTCTCAAGAATCTTGAGCTTTTCAGAGCTCATAAACTTGGGGAACGCAGGTAAAATAAAATTGCTTTCTCTGTATCTTTCATACTTGCTCCGCCTGCCAGAGAAGCAATTTTCCTGATGTTGGGTTAAGTGTAAAAGATCCTAGGAATATTTTATTTGTCACTTATTCAAGTGCTTTTAAATTTTCTTCTAAATGAAACAAAACTTCAGGCCCATTGCTTTGGTCACTGAATAAACTAACATCTGTTCTAGCAACCACAGTGACAGCAATGGAATGCTAGCTATGTATCACTTGTGGCACTGAGTCGTCTTTTGAAGAGAAATACATGAAACTGCTGACTTTGGAATTTCTTGGTACTCTAATGAGTAGGCGAGGAGATGGTTGTTTTTCAGAAGGGAAGGTGTTTATATACCTTTCTGGCATTTGCGAGTCTGGAGGAAAAAGAAGGGAGAATTTGTCTTCGGTTAGCTCAAACAATATAACTATAAATCATAACAGTTGCAAATAATATTCTGACTACCAAAACCACATAGAGACCTTGGGGCAATTGTGATTTAGTGCAGTGTGGCTAAAGTTGCCAACAAGAATATTATGAACCAGGTTGGGTTGTATATCTTTCCATATGATAGCCTAGTCCACTGATTTCATCCATTTAGGACCACTTAAATGGCTGGCAATTATTTTAACACTGGTTTTGGCCCTATTTCCCAAACTATTGATCTCTTCATTTCCTCTTCCCTCTTTTTATTTATTTTTTTACTCTTTCTTCTCCTGCCTACCACAACTAAGTTGTGGTTCTCCAACAATCAAGCCTATTTGACACCTGGATCCACTAATTCAGAAAGTTCAACACTGAAGACTAAATCATCTGGAATAGACTCCATAATCCATTTGAGTGGACATCATTGTTATTCAGCAAAAGCTGATTCATATACCTGGTTCATATACTTTCACTCAAGTTCTTATTCAGAGACTAGGAATTCTTATTTTACATATAATTTATATGAGCTTAGTTATAGGACATTGGGTACCCAGAAATTTAAATTTTCTCATCAGAAAGCAGGGAGGGGGTGAGTAGATAATCTAGAATAACTAGATAATGTAGAATGTTATATTCTTACTGTACTACCTATCAGTGAGACACTAGAAAAAAGTAGAAATATGGGCTTCAAAAACATGGTGATAATAAATTATATGAGAGACAGTCTTGCCACTTGAGAGTTTCATAGCTATTTGGCAAATTTTTAGTTGGTATTAAGAATGAGGTGGATGGGAGTGAAATATAAATGTAGTTCATATACTGTATTTAAATATACAATATTTCACAATATCTCTTCATGCTCAAAGTCTTCTCCAGGAAGAAATACTTCAGAGTGAACTGTCCATATGTTGGTATGTGGCATCTTCGTGATTGGTCAGTTCTAAGTATTTCCTCATTTACGTTATGATATTACTTTAACTCATTTCAATGTGTTTTAATATGGAAACATGTGAGATTTTTAAAACTGGTTGTTAACTTGATTGGCCATAAAATTTTTTTTTTTTTGAAGAATACAGTCTATGTGGTATCAGCTGTTTGAAATTTGAGACTTGTCTTTGGCCTAGTACATAGTTAATTTTTATAAAAGTATAAAGATGTGCTTCATAAGGAATCAGTATTTTCTTTTAGATGTATATTTACTATATACAGTATCTGTTCCCTAAAAGGGCTAGGCTATGTGTGAAGTGGGTAGTGGAGAGAAAGTGATCAATCAGTTTGGATTAACACAAGTTTAATTATCTTTACTTATCAATCAGTACAGATTGATGGAAAATATTTCACATTCCTCCATTGTAGGATGTCTTGTTATTTTATTTTATTTTTATTATTATTATTTTTTATGATTGGCTCAGCCTGCTGTGGGGGTGGGGCTGGTGCAGCCTGTGGTGCCGGGGATTGAATTGCGGCTCCTGCGGTTGCCTAAACTTGCCTAAGCAGGCACTTTAGATTGCTGAGCCATCTCACTGGCCCTGTCTCATTATTTTATGAACCATAAACACTGTCCATTAAATCATGATGCATCACTCTATACCTGAGTATAAGAGTATATGCATTATTCTATATCTGAGCTCCATTTCAGAGTTGTTAAAATGGGAGGGGAAAATGAGTCTTAGAATTGATGTAATTTCACATTTTGTCCTTGATTTTTTTTTAAATTTTATTTCAGGCAGGATCTACAGGGTCTATAGGATCTCACTATGTAGATCGGACTTGTAGTGATATGCCTGTGTTCAGCCTCCCATGAGCTGGGATTACAGGCATGCACCACTATGCCCAGTCTCAGTAGCCATCTCAGTGTGCCCCAGGGACGAAGCTGGCATGGCAAGCTGGGGAATGAACCTCCAGCCCCTGCATCTATCTGCCTAGGCAGTTGTCATTGATCTTATAATTGCATAACTCTTCATTTCATGCAACTCCCAAAGTTTGGATCCTATTTAGAACGTTGTGCTGCAGGTTGGCTGTGCTTCTACTAGATCATGTTGAACTGCATCATTCAAATTATCTATATTTATCAATTCTATTGGCTGGTTGATCTATTTTTATGGAGGAAATTGTGTATAAATTTAGTCTTGTAGACTAACGGTTCCTATCAATATTATGCAATGGTATCCTTTATACTTATCTTTTTTTGCCAGAAAGTTTACTTTATCCTATGCTAATATAGCTATATTAGCGCTTTTAATATTTTTCTTATATGGCTTTACTTATAATTTATTTTCAAACTTTCTACATAATGCTTTTTTATTGAATGTACATTTTATTGTAAACAGCTTGTAGATTTATAAGGATACAATCTGTCAATCTGTATTTATTAACTGCTGAATT
>PVKN010015751.1:0-18302 GCA_004027915.1 Capromys pilorides | reverse complement strand
CAGAAGAAGAAGCAGTTCCGTTCAGGCACCGCGGCGGCGGCGGGACAGACCCGGCGCGGGGGCCGCTGGGCCAGAAGAAGAAGCAGTTCCGTTCAGGCGCGGCGGCGGCGGCGGGACAGACCCGGCGCGGGGGCCGCTGGGCCAGAAGAAGAAGCAGTTCCGTTCAGGCACCGCGGCGGCGGCGGGACAGACCCGGCGCAGGGGCCGCTGGGCCAGAAGAAGAAGCAGTTCCGTTCAGGCGCAGCGGCGGCGGCGGGACAGACCCGGCGCGGGGGCCGCTGGGCCAGAAGAAGAAGCAGTTCTGTTCAGGCGCAGCGGCGGCGGCGGGACAGACCGAGACTGATTCTTAATCCGTGTTTTTAAATAGATTTTCATTTTCCCTATTATCAGACTTGGCTTTAAATCACAATTTATGCTATATTCCTGCCTTTTCTACAGATTACCTACTTTGTATTACTTCTGTGACTTAATCACTTATCAGCCCAATTATTTAAATATAAGATAACAAAAAAATGCATATTTGCCATTAATTTTATAGGATAACTCATAGAAAATATAAAAATGACAATGTTATCAAATATTGTCAATATAAGAATTGGCTGGTTGAAATGACACTGGCCAGAGCACAGCTGGGAATAATCAGTACACAAACAAATGTGCAGCCTGAGTGACACTCGGGGCAAACTGTTTAGTGGCAAAGTACAATGAACATCTGATTAAGGCTAAAAGATACAGCAAGTTTGAGTTGAAACACTTTAAATGCTATGGTTTAAATACTGTGATATGAGAACTGAAGGGTTAGTTACTAGTGGATGCCTATGGAGATCTTTGTGGAGGACACATTTGGGCTGAGTTCTGGGAGATAAGTGGGATTCCTATAGATATTTTAGGTTTTTTAGGTTTTCACAGAGAGGCTGAGAATATGTACCTAGGAATGTGATTTTGTAGTGCAAAATATACAGAGCGTGAGGGACACAGAAGTAGATGAGATTAGAAAAAAACAGATTGAGGACAGATCATTAGTACTAACAAGTTCAGACTTTGTTCTCTAAATAACTGGGAGCTGAGGAAAGTTTTTTAGGAAAGGGGCTCAGATCAGTGTTTCAGAACAATGACTCTGGTGGCCCTGAGGGAGGATATGAAATAGAATGAGGCTGGGAGGCTAATTAGAATGTTATAGTTGTCCAGTGACGAATGATGAATACTTGATTGAATGCAAAGAAAGTGAGAAATAGAAGAGACATTCAGAAATATTTCCTCGGCTCATGAGCAAATCAATTAGAAATGCATTTGGCTACAAGAAATAGAATTTCTATTGAACAGGATTTAGCAGAGGGGCTTATTCTATTCAAGTAGTTTCAGGAAGTTGGCTGTTGATGTTGGTTCAGGAGCTTAGCAGTATTAGCAACAGAATTTCTCAGTTGTCTTCGTTTTTTCTCTCCCACCAATGAACAGCATACATGAGATGTGATTGGTCAGAGCTGGTCATGTGCCAGTCCTCAGGAGGGGTGTTAAATGAGGAACAGGACTGTCTTAATTACTCAAACTGACTATGGCCCATAACTAGAGGTTGGTCACTTTGTTCTTTTGAAAAACAGTTATGAACAAAAGAACAGAGGCATGACAAGTATTTCCCCAAAATTCTATCCACTTAGAATCTTATATTATGACCTGAGGTGGAAATAGAATTTTTTTTTTTTTTTTTTTTTTGTGTGTGTGTGTCTTCTTGAGACAGGTCTTACTATGCAGTTCAGGCTGGCCTTGAGCTCACTTTTGTATCCCAGGCTGGTCTCAAACTTTCACCAATCCTCCTTTCTTAGCCTCCCAAGTCTTGAGCTCAATATAAAGTGTGAAATATTTAAAATGGCTACAGAACTGTCTCTGCAATACAGATAGTTAAGTACATTATTACAGGCACTGGTGCTGTCAGTTATGCATGTTGCCTGATATCCTACACACAAACACAGATACAAATTTCCATCCAAATATTTATCAACTATTGCTGACAAGTTTGCAGACACAGGTATGATTGGTGAGGAGCATGTGCTCTGGGACTTCTTGAGACTGCAGAGCAAAAGGATTATTACAGATTACAACCACCGAGTTATCCACCAACATATATTTCTAGTCTGTTTTTCAGTCATCTGTCTGTCCTTACTTCAAAGTGTGAAAGAAAAATGGATGTTTGAGATAACTTTTCATTGTCCAAAGATACCTTTTCTGCTTGGGGGGCAGGGGCTCAAGTTGATCTCAGTGATGTTCCCTCTACTATGGAGAAATTTGCTAAAAGCAAACAGAACCCTGCCATTCCAGACACTGCTGCAAAATTGCTTCATGATCTGAAGACTGCCACGTAGTGGAGCATTCTGCTTTCCCACACCACAGAAAGGGTAAAGGATGTTTTATGAAGCCCCATTGGCTGCCCTGCGGTCTCCAGATGGGCAGAACAGCCACAGGTGTGTGCTGCTCTCTGCACAGCTGGCGTGGGTATCACCCTAACAGAGATGTTGAAATTAAACTAAACATTGAAAATTAAAATTCATTTTTGCAATCATGACCAAAGCCTTACATCTACCCACATACACTCAGGTGAGACAAGGCCTGTGAATGTAATCCTACTTCCCTTTCCAAGAGCTAGTTACTTTTGAGTAATTGTGTATGGTCAAAAAAGTAATTGTAGCTTTTGTTGTTTCAAAAAAATTTTATGTGAATCTGTTTGATTAAGGATAAGGCATGCTTCCCTTGTTCTACTCTGGAGAGTAACTGGGACATCTTAGTGTTGTTGGATTTTGGTATTATTTGGTGGGGGTAGAAAGTATGTGTGGGGGCCAGGGAGATAGCTCCATGGCACAAGTGCCCACCTGGCAAGTACAAGGTCTTGAGTTCAAACCCCAGTTCCCCCCCCACCAAAAAAAAAAAAAGTATATGTGAATTGCATCTTTTCTTAAAAAAAAAAAAAAACGGTTATGAGCCAGTAGTTAGCCCTGATAGAAGGAGAATAGATTTTTTTCCCCCCGCATTCAACTTCTTAGATCAAGTCTAAAAAGCCTGTTCCCCATGTGAAGCACTTAGGAAAAAATACAGTAAATGCCTCGATTAATATCATATTCCCTTCTTAAAGTTATCTTTTCTCTACACCCTTGAGTAGACTCAGTATTTGATGAATCTCAGGAAAATGTGCAGAATCTGTTTTGCGTCTCCTTTTTTCTGGGAGGCGTTGTACATGACTATGACTTTCAAAGAAATCTGTTTGTCTTTTGCTGGTTTTGGGAGGACACATAATTGCTAACATCTTTCACTGATACAGACAATTATTACATCTTTTGAAATGCCTCTAAAAATACAAGAGACAAGGTGTCAGCTAAAACAAACAGTAAATACTTAGGGCAGCCTTACACTTTTTAGACCAAAACATAAGGAAACTGGAGTGGTGATTCCAGGGATAAGCTGCTAGAAACACTACAGGAATTTGTTCAGTCTTTGCAGGTGGAGGGAGGAGGGAACAGGTAAAATTCATTTGTTCTGAGAGTCTTCCGTTTGCAAAGATCACACCTCAAGCCTAGTTAAGGAGATTTAGAGAAGCCTGACTGGGTTTGGTCAAGGAAAGAATCTTTGTCATTATAGACAGGCACAAAGGAGTCAATCTAAAGACAAAATTACAGACTAGATATGTGTCACTACTCCAAGGAGTCACTGTGACCCAGAGGCAAGGGAAGAGTTTCTCCTAGAGCCTTTGAAGGAGTACGGCTCTGTTAACACCTTGATTTTTTTCCTTTCCTTAAAAAAAAAGGTTTTTCTGTTTATGTTTTTTATGTATTCAGTACAGGGTCTATAGGGTCTCCCTACATAACTCATAGTGATCCTCCTGTTTTCAGCCTCCCAGGGGTTGGGATTATAGGCACATGCCACCCAGTCTCAATTGCCATCTCAGTGTGCCCTGAGGGTAGGGCCAGCATGGCATGCTGGGGGATCGAACCCCTAGCCCCTAAATCTAAGCAGGTGCTTTAATCCACTGAGCTATCTGGCCAGCCCTAAGGGAATAAATTTCTGTTCTTCTTATATATTCATGTGGTACTGGGGATTCAGTCTATAGCCTCATTCATGCTTAGCACATGCTCTACCACTGAACCACGCATCCCAAAGCTACCAACTTTCCAGTATTATAATCCATTTACTTGGCAATAATTAGAATTTTTTTATTTTTTCATCAATAGAAAATCCAAATGGTATTTTGGGATTTATTAAATTATTTCCTAAAGATTTGAATTCCTAACTAATCTATCTCTCAGGCAGTATTAAAATCAGGGCACACCAATTTTGCCTCAGAAGGAAAAAGATAAAAAAATAGAAAAAAATTAAAAGTAAAAAAGGTAAGAGTTTTCCTTTTAGTTATCAAAGAAGGTTGGACAGGGGTGCAAGGCACCACAAGTTGTTGCAAAAGAACAGTCCAGCATCAGATTGTCACTGTACCCTGAAAAACATCTGGCTCTCGTCATGCAAGAGGGCACTGATTTTGAGACCATTGTGCAGAGCGGCTGGTCCCAGGCTCCCAGCATCTGTTCCAAGTCATTCTGGGTAGTAGTGAAGATGAAGGGCTTGGGAAGGTCTCCTCAAATCCCTGCCATCAGGATTTTGGAGGAGGAGGAAGATGAAAAGTCAGTGGCAAGGAAGGAGCAAGAAGCCAGTGGCAAAGGAAGGGAAAAGAAGAGCAGAGAATTGCTCAAACTCAGACCCAGCCTGGTGCCACTGAGCTCTGCGGTTGCTAGGAGTGGTCACTACCCAATCTGTGGTAATTTGTTGCAGCATCTGCAGTGAAGGAGAGTGAGGAATGTCCACCACAGGTCCAGGAAGGAAACCTGCCAGACTCAAAAGACAATACTAGAGTAGGGCACCTCAACATACAAAGTACTCAGACTTGGACCTGGAGGACACTGGAAGGGCTTAGGAAGTAAGGTATACCAGACCTTTTTCTTCCCCCGTCTCCCACCAATATTTCTTGCCTCAACTGAGTCCTAGAAACCAGAATTCTCTTCCCTCAAGGTGAGTCATAGAGCTCTCTCAGAAAGAGACCTGATCCATTAAACCAAGAAAGGTCACCCTGTCCTTTCTCCACTGAACACTCTCTTTCTAAGGAATTCTGCCCCTGAATAATCAGGAAAGAATGTTGCACTGAGCCCAGCAGGACTCTGAACAGACAGGCTGTGCTGGGTTGTCTATTTTCATCAAAGCACACTCTTTTCTCCAAGCACATCTCAACACAGCTATTCACTTTTCAACACAACTAAGCACAAATATATTTTCTCCAGGTGTTTGGATGTTTGAAGTATTTCTGAAGCCTCCCCTGTCACATGGGCTTTGGTTAAATAAATTTGTTCTGCTGTTCTCTTTTTTTTAACCTGGCTTTCAATATAGTAATATGAGATAAGGCCCTTACAAGGAGTAAGAAAAATATCACACTTTCTGTGTTGACTAAGATATTTGGAAATTATTCATGAGATATAAAGTAAGAAGTGGGACAAAAAAAAATTTAAAAACCCCAAAGTTAAGCTATATTAAAGTTCAAGAAATGAGGAAAAAAGAAGAGACTACATAGAAAGAAAAATAAATTTCAGAAATGATTAATAGCATAATAGATGCAGGGGTTGGAAGCATGACTCAGTACTACAGCATCCACCTAACATGTGTAGGGCCCTGGATTACATCCTCAACATCACATAAAAAAAAAACAAATATAATATAATATAATAATAGTACTTAGTTGACTACTGTAGCACAATTGTTTCCCTCCCATTTCCAAATTTTTTTTTTTTATGGCTGGCCCCACCTGCCCTGGGGAGGTAGGGCTGGTGCAACATGTAGTGCTGGGGATTGAACAGCGGGTCCCTGTGATCCCCTAAGCAGGTGCTTTAGATCGCTGAGCCATCTCGCCGGCCCCCAAATTCTTTTCTTATGTGGCAAGAATAGAAGACAAAACTGGTACCGTGAAAGGGTAATGAACTTGGCCTATAGGGACCAATGAATATTTATAGCTAAGTTTGGAAAGAGCCATTAGTAACACTGCTTCTCCTTTGCCCTAGGAGCAAAATTAGCAGTGCTTTTTAAGCTGCACTGTGGGTTACTGTCTCTATTAGTATTTTTAATGTGCAAACAATAAGCACTAAGCATAGTACTGCTATATACTCAGTGTTCCTAACATGATATGTTCGTATTTTTACTGTTGCATTCATTCCACTTCCACTGTATTTTAATTACCATTCATTTTCTAAATTGTAAGGTAATTCACCACTTTCATTGATGTTTGTATTTCTATTGCCTGGCACAACATCCAATGGTTAAATAACTTGCATAATGACTATTAGACAAATTTCAGCAGCAATACTGGTGGACTCTACAACTAGGGTACCTGGGAGAAATCCTGATTTTACTACCTCTTTGCTTTGTGACAATGAGAAAATTATAAAGTTTTTCCATATCTCCATTTCCTCATCATCATGCAGATTAACAATAAGACCTTTGTCATGTCAGGGTATTCTAATAACCATATCATGGGCTGAGTAAATTAAACAACAAAGATTTATTTCTTGTAGCTCTGGAGATGGTGGGCAAAGTCCAATGTCAAAGTGGCTGTAGATTGACTGTCTGATAAAAGCCCTCCTTCTGGTTTATAGACTCCCTTCATTTTACTATATTTGTGTGTGATGGAGAGAGAGAGAGAGAGAGAGAGAGAGAGAGAGAGAGAGAGAGATCTAGTGTCTCTTCCTATAAGAGCACTAACTGCATTCACAAGGGCTCCACCTTTAGGACTTAATTATCTCCTGAAGATGGCCAACTCCAAATACCATCACAATGGGGAGTAGGGCTTTCACATACACATTTGGGGAGGGTTGCAAGCTTTTAATCTACACCAATCCTTCTCATGAAATTGTGGTGATTAAATGAATTAGGACATCTAAAACAGTCATGAGAATGCTAAGCATGCATTGTGTTCAAAAGCATGACCAGTGTATCCATTCCATGCTGCTGTCTGGTCCTGCCCTCCTTGTTTTATAGTTTCATGTTTATTTTCCTCAGAGCAATTTTGTAATCTTTAAATTCTTTAGTTACAGGCACACAAGCCCCATGAAGGCAAGAACCTGTCTGTTAACTTCTCCATTGGTTCCTTACTTAACACAGCATGGGGGCTAGTTACAATTGCTTCAAGGGATAAGTTCATGAGTGATTCTATTTTGCCTTCTGTAAAATCCAATTGAAATCTTTCTTACATATCTAACCCTGAAATTTCAAGTTCAAAGTAGCTTAAAGAGTAGTAACAACAGATGTTCAGGCAGATTCAGGAAAGATGGACTTTCTGGTAGTTCTAGGACTAACGAGCAGAAAATAAAGGAATACTACGCAATATTCCAATAACAGATTTATTTCTTTAGTTCCCTGCTTATAAGGGGAATGATTCCAATCTCACACCTTCTGTTCTGACTCTGCTTTCTTGTATTTCCAACTGCTCTTTTACATATGGGAAAAACTAACAGTAACACCATGTCCTTAGAGAAAAACTGATATACTTACTGGTAGAAGAGTAAAGGTTATTTCACATGAGTTTTATTGTGTTGGTATGATCTATATAGAAAGACAGTGTTACAGACTGGCTGTTTGGGAGGATATAAAAGGATTTGTGAAATGAACACTAACAGACACTTCATAGCATTAAATGTTTAAAAACCAAAATGCAAAAATACCTTTATGTAACATCAAGCCTTCCACACGGTCCTGTCCTACCACCCCACTACATGCTTGCCTAGAGAAGACACCAACAAAGGAAGAACATGTAAACATTTTAATCATTCCTAACTCGCCATCTGTGACACAGTCACCTTGCTGAGATCAGAACGCATGGGATCGCTCTTCCATTTTTGAAAGGTCACCAAGGACAGACAAGCTCAGGACATACTGTATTTGTCAGAAACAAAAGAGATGACTGGGGAGATGGCAGTGACAAATTTGTTCTAGGCTCAGCTCATTTTACTGAAGAATGTGTGTCTCCTTCTGACATTTATCAAAAGAAATTCAATTTTATAAAAAGAAGGATGTCAAATAATAGTCCGCTGCTAGCACTCACTCTGCTGCTGTCAGAGGGGCTGAGGGGGGCAGAAAGGAAAAGGCCTATGGAAGAGCGAGTTGCGCTGGCAAGGACCAAGCAAGGTGCAAGATCAGACGACAGGCTTGCAGGCTTCAGTGTATTTCTAGTTAAATCGCTAATTTTGGAGCTCTATGTTAGGCTCGGTTCTCTTTCTCTTTGTTTCTTTGTTTGCTTGTTTCTTTCTTTCTTTCCTTCCTTCCTTTCTTCTTCCTTCCTTTCTTCTTCCCTGCCTCCCACCCTCCCTCCTTCTCTTCCTCCCTTCTGCGTGTTTAAATTTTTTTTTAACCATTATTGTCATTTGGCTGCCCTTGTAGCACGTCAGGGAAGAAAGTTAATGGAACAGAAAATCTTGGTACACCAGGCACAGTGACATGCTCCCTATGAGCAAGCCATCGTCAGTATTTCTGATGGTGAGGGTAAACGTTTTTCTGGGACAGAAAAGGATATTGTGAATCAAAAAATAAATAAGCAAATAAAAAATAAAGAAAAAGTAAAACCAAGAGGTTTGGCACAAGTATTAGAAAAATAGAACTCAGAGGGTCAGTGAGATACCTCAGTGGCTCAGGGCCTGCCAGCCCTGCCCCAGGGGTGCACTAAGCCAGCTAAGGAGTTGGGGTGTGGCGGCGAATGTAGGAGGATCACTACAAAAGGCTGCATAGTGAGAACCTGTACCAAATACATAAATGAAAAAATGAACTTAGATCATGATCAAAGGAGAAGCTTTTATTGGGGGATTAATGAGGCTGATAAAATATTGCAACAAGTATATACGGCACTAACAGCGTTTGACCACACTGCATAAAAAATGTTGGATTGAGGGGTAAATTAAATGCCTTCCACAGTGAGGGGTTCCTGCAGGACACAAGCAATTAGGCTGCCTCCTAGGAAAGACAGGAAACTTGATTAACAGATCCGAAAAGACAGCTTAGGGAAGACAGATGAAACGGGAAGAGGTGAAACACCTTCTGTTATGCAAATTGACTTTTCCCAAACAGTGGATAATTTCAATCAAGGACTGAAATGCACTTTTAATGTCAAGATTCTCTGTCTTTAAAATAGTCGCTGAGGTTAGCAGTAAGAGCGAGAGGAGGGTCTCATTAAGTAAATGCTACCAGTGCATATGTTCCAGTCACAGTCTGCTGAGGCGAATGTGGAGATGTTACAGAAAACTTAACCATGAAGTGGAGTTTTGTGCCTTTGCCAAAAATTTTCAAATATCTGGAGGTATCCTGGGGAAGGGTGGCTGAGCAGGCAGCTGGCAAGACCTGAGGGAGAGAGTAGGGGCTGTGGAAACTGATGACAGGCACCAGAGATGCCAGTGCTCAAGTGTGGAGTTTGGCCCCCTCGGAATTTTGACATCTGTGCAAGGTGTCTACTTGATGCAATCAAAGAGGTTCTAATTGATAGTGGGGACTAAGAAGCTACTAAAATTAGTCAAAGAAAATAAACTTTCATGTATTTTCCCCAGAAGGCATTGTACTAAGTCCAAAAGCACTAAACTAGGAATCCAGTAAAAAGTGTACCTCTTAGCCAGGTGTGATGGTATAGGTCTGTAATTCCCAAATTCTAGGAGACTGAAGCAAGATGATTGAAAGTTGCTAGTTCAATCCTAGCTTGGGCAATCTAGCAGATTATACTAAAGATAGTGTGACTCTTTCTCAAAATTAAAAACCAAAAAAAAGAGGGGTTAACTATATACCTCATTGTGAAAGCTCTGAGTTCAATCCCCAGTACAATAAATAAATAAATAAACATAAAACAAAATCCAAAATAAAACAATAACCTGTATCATCATGCTCAAGCCTCAAACTTGTGCCTAGCCTGTACTTTTCAAATTAAAGGTCTTAAAAGTTACACAGAATATTTAAAAATTGATCTGTCACCAAGTATTTTTTATTGAAGAAAAATAGACTCAAAAACATAAACTTGATCTTTTTGCTTGTGCCTTGTCTGTGATCTTCAACAAGGAATTATATAATCATTATTATAAATATTACCTGCATGGCTTCCAAACTGAAAATCTGGATTAGGCTAGCCATAAACATTTATATAAATTATTTTGAATGCAGTGCAGTGTAAGGAATATGTAACAAAAGAAACAAATTAAATTGGCACATGTAAACTTTTAATCACTTAAATTGGAGGTCAATAAACTCTTTCTAAGAGTGAAAGTGTCTCAGTTATTTTTCTTTCATTGCTGGGACAAAATACTTGACACCCAATAAAAGGAAGGAAAGGTTTATTTAGCTCACAGTTTGTGGAGGTTCGGTCCATACTCAGCTGGCTCTCACGTGGACTGGCACATGGCAGAGGGCGGCGGTTCATGTTGGCAGAAAACAGGAAAGACCAAGAGCAAAAGGCAGAAGTAGTAACAACAACAGCAACAAAAAGCAAGTCTGTCTTCCTTATATTGCATTCAGGCCATCTGTCCCAGGCGGGGCGTAGCACTCACACCCATGTTCCCAGCACTGGGTCATGAGCTAGTCACAAACTCTAGAAGTCTGCCCCATGGCTGCATGAGGCTTTGGGGAGACAACTAGACACAAACCATAACAGAGAGTAATTATACTTTGTCTTGTTTTGCTTATTTGTTTTTTGATACCAGGGATCAATCTCAGGACCTGGCTCTTGCCAGGGAGGCACTTATTCTGCTGAGCAATCTGCCTGGTCCCCTTAAATTCTTTTTTTGTATTCTATACTCTCACATCTACTAGACTGTTACTGTCACCAGGTAGCATGCTTCAGTAGAAATAGAGATTAGAGCTAAATGACTAATTTTTAGGGAAAACAATGATGTAGTTAAAATGTTAGAGTGAAGCTAGGGAAGGGGTTCAGCTTAGAGGCACACAGGGGTTCAGACTGGCTCATCTGCAAAGGCAGGAGAACAGCTTTGAAGCTTAGCTGGTGCGCTGAGGTCCTGTTGATCACCATTGCCATCCTGGTGTCATAGTTCTAGACTTTTTATGGCTGTGGGATGGTTTTGTGCCCAAGAAATGATTATCTTACTCTGTGGTTGTCTCAACTGTGTGGGGCTTTCCCTCTCCTGGAATCCAGGTTTAGGACAATGGAGCCTTCTAGGCATGAGTGAATGTCCCTGTAAACTTCATATTCGTAGTAGGTTCTGAGGTTCTCTAGGCTCTTTCCAGGGATTTTTTTCTAGGTTGTTGGTGAACTGAACAATGAATTGCACAAGAAGATACTAAAAACAAAAAAATGTAGTGAGGTTGTACATTTAGTAAAGGTAAGAATATATATATATATATATATATATATATATATATATATATATATTTTTTTTTTTTTTTTTTTTGGCTCTTTGAGACAAGGTCTTGCTATGCACTTCAGGCTGGCCTTAAACTCACTTTTGTAGCCCAGGCTGGTCTTGAACTTGCACTGATCCTCTTGCCTCAGCCTCCCAAGTGCTGGGATTAAAGGCATGCGCCACCATACCCAGCTTAAAAGTATATTTTTTAGAAGGATAGCAATCCACAGAGATAATTCACAGTGGCCATAAGGTTAATAGCTGGATTTTTTTTTTTAACCAAGGATTGAACTCAGGACCTTGCACTTATCAGGCAGGTGCTTAAGCTGTTGAGCTATCTCTCTGGCCCAGTGGGCAGCTTTTCAGTTCTGTATTCCTCATTGTTCTGGCTGATGTCAGGTGTAGGCCATCCTACCAAAACATACTTAGCTTTGGCCTGAAGAAATGAAGACTGTACCTTGTGATTGGCAGCCAGTTCAGGGCATGGACGCTGCTTCATGCACATGTCCCTGATCTCTGTGACTGACAGATCTTCCCACTTGCCTAGGCAGCTGGCCACATGCTCATCTCCTTCCTCAATATCTTGATATCCTCAGTTTTCAAAGGGGTGAGATCCTACAATTTGAAGCCAATCAGCCCTGTCGAGCCTGCTCCTAAAGAGACACTCCCTAAATGATCAACAGAGCTAAGAAGAGATTTGACCAAAAAGTTAGGATGATCCAGAATCAAAAATGAAGGTTAAGTTTTGTCCTGGTCTTAGTTACCTATTGGGCATCTATCTGTAGGCCCAAGTGAAGAGTCATGATTTCTAGCAAAACTGGGTTTTAGTCTATCCCAGAAGAAAACATACATTGTGCTTTAAATGAGTACTAAGCAAGGGCCCCGGCTTCCTCCTGTTCCCCACCTTATAGTTGTCCCTTACTATGTCATTACTGCAGCAAAAGCAGCTATAGACAATATGGAAACAAGTGGGCATGGCGGTGTGCCAAGAAAATTTTACTTATAATAATAGGTGGCAGATGTTGGCATTTATGACACATCTTACTAAGCCCTGGGTTCCTGCTTCATATCATCATTTTCCCCTTCACTTCTTTTCATTCATCCCTTATCACAGAGTCACAGACTTTCACCCACAATGCGGCAACACTGTGGCTACAGAACAAATTCTGTAGAGAAAGATTGCAGGGGCAACTTGAGAATCAGACAGAACGCTGGACTAAACCAATAATGAAATATATGCTAGAAACCCTCAGGGTTAACAATCCTTTCTCCACCATGCTTCCTGAGCGGTTTTTCTAAAATGCAAATCTGATCACAGAACTCCCTTGCTTCAAAGGCTTCCCAGGAACGGAAGCCCTGGTTCTGAAGCTGGTCCCAGGAGACCCATTTATGGCTGCCCCTACTCTCCTCATCCACTCATCTCTCTCCACTACTTCCTTCTGTTACATGGTGTCTCCACCCAGCAAACCTGCAACTTCCAGAATAATATCTGCCCTCTTGCCTTCTGACCTATGTGTTTGTTATTCAGTCTGCCTGAAACCTAGGCTTGCTAACTCCTGGAGAGCTGCACTCAGATTTCTTAGGTGACTTTGACACCCGCTCCATGCCTGTGTTATACTACTCTCATTACCTTCCATGAGTGATGGCTACAAGTAAATTTAGAATTCCTGAAAGTGGAAAATGCATTTTTTAAAAGCATCATGCCTGGTACACTGATAATAATGTGTGAGTGATTATTAAATGAACCAATCAAGTATTTATTTAACACATTAAAATGAGCTCTTGCTCTTCTACTGCACCCTTCGATTCCAGTTGTCCTTAGTTATGGGCTATCTTCTTTTATGTATTACTTAAAAATTATACCCAAACAACTAATAGAAATCCAATTTACCCCAGGTAAGCTATAACTAAATATCAAGGTTCAGGAGAGGAGAAACACGGCTCTCTCTACCCTTCCTAGCCCTTAGCTGGGACTCCATATAACAAAAGACAGATGAGCAAGAAAAAAAACAAAATTTTAACAAAATTTGTGTTTTGTCTTAGTCTAGTTTTTCCTACTGTAACGGGAAACCACCAACTGAGTCATTTATAATGAACGTAAATGTGTTTTCTAATGGGTCTAGTGGCTGAGAAGTCCAAGGTCAAAGTGGCACTACCTGGTGAGGGTCCTTCTGGCTGTCTTACTACAACAGAAAAAGCAAAGAGATAAGGGGAGAGGAGACTAGGGAGCGAAAGTGGCCCTTGGGGAGTATACTCACAACAGAGGCTCCCTCGGAATTGTCCTTCATTAGCGCCCTTTGCCTTCTCCTTTTCCCTCTCAAGTTCTTTGACATCTCTTCATGATAGCATGATAGCATGACATATGACATTCTAGAGACCTCAGCTGCACAGTTGAGATGTTAACTGCTAACTGACCTTTTTTCAGAAACCAGACTATCTGGTGATTACTATCAGGTGCCCCCCTTTCTTTAGTGCTGTAATAAACAACATTCCCATGTCATCAGCTAACATAAAGTGTATGAATTAATTTGCAAAAGTGTTGCCTGAAGGCCAGTGAGATAACTCGGCAGACTAAGTGCCTGCTTAGGCAAGTGCAGGGTCTGAGGTTTGATCCATGACACCACATTCTGTACCAGCCTCATCCCCAGGCATGCTGAGCCAGTCACAGAGACTGGGCATGGTGGCACATGCCTATAATCCCAGCACTGGGGAGGCTCAAAACAGGAGGATTACTATGAGTCCGAGCTGTGTAGTAAGACCATATACTAAATACATAAATAGGAAACAAACAAGTAAAAAGCAGTTGGCCAGGCATAGTGGCCCATGCCTATAATCTCAGTACTTTGGAGCCTGGGACAGGGGTGTTGTGATGGGTTCAAGGCTCCTCTAGGCTACATAGTGAGTTCAAGGCCAACCTGAACTGCACAGCAAGACCCTGTCTCAAAATTACCAAAACAAAACAATAACAACAACAACAACAACAACAAAAAGAAGAGTAATGGATCTGCAGGGAAAAAATAGGAGCAAATGCCAGAAGGTAGAGATTTGTTGTGGTATCCTGGGGAAGACACATACCCTAGCAAAGGAAAACCCCAGCCAGCCTGTAGCCTCAGGGAACCTCCTTCTCCCTCTCTAGACAAGAATTAGACCATCCTGAGCCCCCAAAGATGGAGCTCTTCAGAGTTGGCTTTCAATAAACCTGATTCCTTCCTATGCACTGTTGTCTCCTAAATGTTGGTCTTCTAATGGGGCAGCCAAGCATTTGCTTCTGCTAACATATCCACTCCTCCTTCATGACCTAATTACATCTCATTAGAGTCCACTTCCCAACAGTGCTGCATTGGG
Organism: Capromys pilorides; assembly: GCA_004027915.1. Taxonomy (NCBI): domain Eukaryota; kingdom Metazoa; phylum Chordata; class Mammalia; order Rodentia; family Capromyidae; genus Capromys; species Capromys pilorides. The sequence continues at coordinate 3,561 of PVKN010015751.1, read as the reverse complement.
CATTAAGTTACCAACAATGGCTTTTAGGGGATGCCCTCAAACAATCGCCCTTCCTGTATACATGGAAGATATTGAGGGAAGTCTCAAAGAGGAAAATCTCCAGGGGTTAAACCAAAAGAGTGCATCTCAAAAATGGAGTTCAGATTTAAGTATCATGCTTTGTGGAAGCAACAAGAGAAGCATGTGGGAACCAGGTGTGGTGGTGCACACCTGTAATCCCAGCACTTGGGAGGCTGAGGCAGGAGGATCAGTGCGAGTTCGAGACCAGCCTGGGCTACAAAAGTGAGCTCAAGACCAGCCTGAACTGCATAGCGAGACCTTGCCTCAAAAAGACAGCAAAAAAAGAAAAGAAAAAGAAAGAAATACGTGGGGAAAGGCTGGTTATAGAAGACAGCTAGCAAAAGCATAGAAAACTGGACATGCTGGTGCATGCTTATAATCGCAGCTGCTCTGGAGGCTGAGGCAGAAAAATTACAAACTTAAGACCAACCTGAGCAACTCCACACTTTCTGATAACTGCAACAAGGTATCTGACTCCTACAATTTATAGGGAAAAGGTTTATTTCAACTTATGGTTCCATGGGGTTAGGTCCATGGCTTCAAGGCAAAAATGAATGGCAAACGGCCTGGCAAAGGAAAGACATTCAATAATGGCGAGTAAGAACAGAGAGAAAAGGCAGGAGCTGGGGACCAAAAAAACAAACAAACAAACAGAAAAAAAAACTTTCCAGTAAGAGGTGGAGGGAGGGAGGGTAGAGAAGTGGGTGGGAAAGGAAATAAAAAAGAATAAAGATGTGTTATGTATGTGCACCACCTCCTATGGTGAATGTAATCATTTTGTATTGCAAACACATACTTATGAAAAAAGAGGTCAGAGGCCAATAAAGCCATTATAGTACTTATTTCACAGCGTAGATGCATATCAAAACATCATGTTCTATGCCTTAAATATATGCAGTTTTTGTTATTTATATCTCAATAAAGCTAGGAGAATTTTTAAAAAATATATCCCTCCAGGGGCACACAGGTTCCAGCCAGCCCACACCCACCATTAGGACATGAACTAGGAGCTCACCAATGGCTCCATCCATTGGTGAGCACAGGGCTTCCAGGATCCAATCACACTCCCAAGCCTTCACCTGTGAGCACATAGGATTTGGGGGAGAAATTTTAGACCTAACTCAAGACCGACTTCCTGTTTTCAAAAGGAATATAGCAGCAGGATCTTACAGATTTCATCACAATCACTCTCCATTGTTGAAAAGTCTCTGAAAGAGTCCTTGTGAGTGGAGACTTCCTTTAGAGTCATACATCGCTCTTATTAAAGGGAAAGGACTGTTTTCAGAGTTTCTCCTGTGTTCCCTGTGTTCCAATATAATCAGCTCAAAAGTAATCATTCTGCCAAAAAGTTATATTTGGGGGCAGTAATTACACATTTCCTATATCATGTTTCAGAATGGTATTTCCCAAATCCCATCAATATAAAGAAGACATCTTTTTAACTTTTTTAGATTGAAATTAGCATATAACTTTATGGTTTTTGTTCTTTGTTTATTTGTTTCTTTCTTTAGAGACAACCTGGAACCTCTTGCTACAGTCCCTATGAATACTAATAAAGCCATCTTGCATTTGTCCCTTATATTGGGAGTCTTCTTTCAGACAGTCATATAACAGTCATGTTTCCTTTGAAAGGCAATTAAACATTCAGGGGACTCTCAGAGACACTCACAGATGCTGCGAAAATATGCAAAACAAACTGTTGAAAAATAAATTTCTGCTTCAGTGGAAAACTATTTACTGGGAACATACAGTGTGCTCTTCTGTGTTAGTAGGTGCTAGCTTATCACAATCTTTGCAGTCTAAGTTGACAGTGATAAAGATTCTCCCCTGAGTCAGGCTTCTTTGAATTCTCTTTGTGACCAGGTATTATCGTCCACAGGGTCTGTGTTTGGTCTAGTTAGCTTAGCTTTATATGATCTTCATAGAGTCAATTTGGGAGACAAATACCACCTTTTGTTTTGGGCTCCTTCATAGTGGTCAAATTACTCACCCATCACCCTATGTAATCTATCACCCTGGGCTGCCTTCAATAGGAATCCTGTTGAATCTATCTAAACAGAACCTTCCTAGCCTTGATAACTCCTATGCGTGATTTTTCATTCATTGAACCACACTCTGACCCCTGGCTACAATTCCTTATCTTTTTGGTATTCGGAATGAAATCCTACACTGCAATTTCTTTTCCCTACTTGTAATAGTTCCAGGTGAAAATTGACCTTTACTGCTTTAACTACTGTTTGGCTGTGAGGTGTTTTTTTTTTTTTTACAATAAACATGTACATGCTGTCTTGTCTAGTACTGGAATTTCCATTCCTTGTGGAAAAAATACCTGTGCTCCATTTGTAATGCTATTCCTTTTCTCTATAGATATTTGGTGGGTTTATACCTGTAGCTGCTCTTTGGCAAGTTGTCTTTGTTGAGACAGTACTACTTCCTTTCATTTTGTTCTGCCCGAGTTGTTTCCCCTCCTTATTCCCTCGACCATCCCTCCCTTTTCATGCTTTCTGAATTCTAAAGAACAACTCCATGTAAGAGGTTAAGATGAGGACTGCTAGATAATTTTGCTTTAGTGTCACACAACCCAGAACCTCTGGTAACCTTGAGACAACATCAGAATGTATTGCATTCCTCCTTGTCTTTTTGTGTATCAGCTAACACAAAGTATGCAAGCCACTGTGAAGTCTAAGTTGCAATCTATCTACCTAAAAAAGAACTACAAGAACTAGCCTCAAAAGGTTGAGCTCCATGATGATGCCCTTGAAAAGAAGGAAAAACAAGACAAATGTCTTGGATAATGAAGACCCTACTTAGCATAGAAACTCCTGCTTCTCCTTTTCCTCCTGTTAAAAGTTTTGAGATTCCAAAATGGAGCTCTGAGGATGATAACTGCTCTGTCTTCTAAGATGTTTATTCTTTTTTTTTTTTTTTTTTTTCAGGACTGGGGTTCAAACTCATGTCCTTGCACTTGCCAGGCAGGCACTTGTGCCGTGGAGCTATCTCCCTGGTCCAAGATGTTTATTCTTGAATAAACCTGGCTCTCCCTGTAACTCTCAGCTCCCAAATATTTGCTTTCAAGTGGTCCACAGCCCAGATGTTACTACTCCAGTAACATTTTGACTTTTTGTTAAACTGATTATAATTTCTACCTGGTCCCTTCATTAAATGCATAAAATTAAAAGTTTAGCACATGCTCATTTTATATCCATGTTGGAATGATGATTTTTTCTTTTCCAGAAAATACACATCTAACAGTTTAGGAGGCTTACCTACCAGAGCCTGCTAACATTTATACTCACACAAAAACATTTTGTGGGCAATTTTTTGTCCAAGTGGGTCTTTTCTTGGCTCACAAACATGAATCCAAAGTGGCAATAGACGCTTTCACCACTCTACTTTCTAATTTAAGCCCCCTTATTACTAATTTTATGTTTTGTGCTTTAGTTTGTGACCAGTAAGTCCCCATTTCTGGAAGTAATGTTTTGTAATTCAATTTCATGACCT
>PVKN010015750.1:0-18305 GCA_004027915.1 Capromys pilorides | reverse complement strand
TGGCAGCTCCTGTTGGTTCTTACGACATGATAATATCCAGTTTGCGACCCCATGATTGTTGCTAATTTCTTTGCTGTTGCCAGTGACGGCAAATTGTTGGTGATAATTTTTACTTTATGCTAATATGTTCTGTCTTTGTGTCATCAACATTGTTGCAGTTCATTCTCTCCTGTTGTGTGACACCAGGAATAAACACCTCCTCCCAGAAGACTGGACACTGAGGAGACCCTCAAATGTTATAATGAGTTGGTTGAAGAGAGGTCTAAACCCCAAAATACAACCAAATAGCAGAATGTATTAAGGGACACAGATTCTAACTAAAGAGGTCTATGCAATTTTTTTTTTCTCACCCGACTGATTTTCCACCTGCAGCACAAAAGCAATAGAAATACAGTGGTAACTGAGTTCATGAACTTAATTTGTTCTATGATTTTGGAAAGATTGTCACACTTGTGTTTGTGTGGGGATAGACAGCTGTGGACGTGCTTGTCACCTGAAGCAGAGTTTGCGAACAAAAACGTAATTTTATCAAATTCTCTGCTTGTGAACCAGATTGTTTGCAAACAAAAGAGTGCATGAACTGAGGCACCACTGTGGAGAATGCAAGGCACCAAGGGGCCTCCCAGGCTCTCAGCTCTCTAGGTCTTGATCTCATGCATGGTGAAATTATAGGCAAAGAACTCAAAAAGACAAATGGTTAGCATGCTCTCAAAGATCAGAGAAGGAGGTAAACAATTTCACAAGATGTTTAGCAATCCTAAGAGGATTTTATTAAGCAGATAAAGGCTTTGCTAATAAAATGTTTGATGATCTTACAGAAGAAACAAACAATAAACTAAGTGAATTAAACAAGATAAAGTATGAGTGACCAGTTTGCAAAGAATTCGCAATTGTGGAAAGAAAGCAAGCAGAAATGCGAGGCATACAGCATCTCAGTGGAACACATGGGCAGCAAATTTGGCCAGCATGAGGAGCGAGTGCCAGAAACTGAAGAAAAGAAGGTGCTGTAGATCCTAACTTTAAGGATACCCTGAAAACAAGCCACTGAGCAATCTGGATCCAGTGGCTACTAGATAATTCAAAGAAACATCAGAATTACAGAAACAAAGCTACAATTTGAAGATTAATCAAAGGTACTTTTTTTCATTGAAATTATATAGCAGAAAACTTTCTGAATCTAGGGGAAGAATTCAATATTCAAGTACAAGAGGCATATGAGATCCCAAATAGCTACAGACAGAAAAAAAAAACTTTCGTAAAGTTTCTGAAGTTCAACAACAGGGGAGAAGACTGAAAGCTGTTAGAGAAAAGCAGCGAAGTATGCATAAAGGCAACATCATTGAATGGAGCAGAGTGTTTGAGCACAAACCTTTAAGGGTGGGAGAGCTTGGAGCAAAGGTTTTCAAACCTTAAGAGAAAACAATTGCCAACTCGGACTTTTACTTACTGCAAAATAATCTTCAAAATTGACAGGGCTACCTTTCCCATGCAAACAAACTGTAGAGAAATGCATCACTGCTGAAACAGCATTGTAGAAAATATTCAGGGGAATCCTAGACAGACACAAAGAGAATCATCACTAAGGAGTCCAAAGGGAAGTATACATCTAACTTAGAGAATAGTTAAACAAAATGAAAAATCAACGGAATCAGCACTGGAAAAATGATGCAAGAGCAGCATTCAGTAGACACTTCATGAGCCGTGGATATAGCACAATGGCACAAGCATGACAAGTGCAAAGTCCTGAGTTTGGGTCCTGGAACCAGAAAAAGAAAGAAAGAGAGAGAGAGAGAGAGAGAGAGAGAGAGAGAGAGAGAGAGAGAGGCTTCATAATAATAACTCTCAAAAGCAAGATCTTAACTTTACAATCAAAGGACACTGATTGGCAGATTGGATCCAAAATCAAAATACAGCCATGTATTGCCTACACTTCATTCAAAAAGAAGCTCACAGGCTGAAGTTCAAAGGATGGAAAATGATAGCCCATGTAACCGGAGCCTGAAAAGAAGCTGGAGTACCTATATGATTTCCAGATCCAGGGGACTTCATGCCAAAGCTGGCCCCAACAGATAAAGATAGCCACACATCCTGGCAAAGGGAACAGTTCAGCAGGAAGAGTAGCAATTACACACATCTGTGCCCTGCATGTTGGCACACTCAACTTCATAAAACCGAAACTACTGGGCATAAGAAGATAGGTCGACACCACTGCAGTCATAGCTGGGAACATCAACGCTCTGCTCTCATGATTAGGTAGGTCAGCCACACAAATATTAACAAAGAAATATTAGAGTTAAACCACATAGTTGAACAAATGAATTTAAAAGATCTCTGCAAAGTGATTCAACAACAAAATAATGCACTTTTTCTTCAGCATCATGTGGACTTGTTGCCAAAATAGGTCATCTTGGGATATAGCGGATGCTTCAATAGATACCAAAGCATTGAAAGAAAGCTCTATACACTACTGGATTGTAGTGGATGAAGCTAGGCATCAACAGCAAAAGAAATCACAGAGATGATGCAGACTAACATGTGGAGACTAAATAATACCTTACTGCTAATCAGTGGACTGCAGAAGAAATCAGCAAAGAAATAGAAGTTTCAAATGACAATGGATGGAAGCACAATATGTTAAAACCTATGGGTCAATGAAAGCAGTTCCAGGGAGGAAGTTTACAGCTTGGATGTGTGCATTAAAGATTCAGCAATCCTGAGTGGTCTAGAGATGCAACTGAAGGCTCTAGAGAAACAAGAGCAATCCAAACTTGAGACTGATAGAAGGAAAGAAATCTAAAAACCTAAAAACTAATAGAAAGGATCAATGAATCAAAGAGTTATTTTCATCAACAATGTTGAAAAACCCTTAGCCAAAGTTACCAAAAAACCTCCAAGAAGCAAAATAAAAACTTGTATCAGTTCATTGAGAAACAAAAAGGCAAAATCACAATGGATAAAAAATCCAACCAAGGGGCCAGAAAGATAGCTCAGTACATAAGCACTTGCCTGGCAAGCACAGGATCCTGAGTTTGATCCCTGGTACTGCAAAGTAAATAAATAAATAAATAAATAAATAAATAAATAAATAAATAAATTTGTAAAAAAAATCCAGCCAAAATCCAGAGGTTTTAAAATAAAAAAACTACTTTCAAGATGTTATTCCAAGAAATTGAAGAATTAAGAAGAAATGGGGAAATTCTTAGATGCATATGAGCTAGCAAAATTAAACTAAAATGATATAGAAATTTCAAATAGAGCAAAGACAGTGAAATAGAGACAATAATAAAAACTCTACCAACAAAGAAAAGCACAGGACCCAATAAATTCCCTCAGAGCCCTACCAGAACTTCAGGGAAGATCTAATGCCAACAATACTCCTCAATATTTTCAAAGAAATTGAAAGGGTGGAAGTACTGCCAGGCTTATCCTGGAAGCTAGCGTTTCCCTGATCCAAAACTAAACAAAGACTTAGAGAGAAAAGAAAACTCTAACACCTTAATGAATATAGAGGCAAAGATCTTCAGGAAGATATCGGCAAACAGAAGGGAAAGATATCACCTGTTCCTGGGTATTACCAAAATGATCATATTACCAAAGACTTGCATACACAGATTCAGTGCAATCCTTTTTTATTTTTATTTTTGTTTTCTTTTGAAGAGTAAAAACAAGAGTAAGAAAAACAAAAGCAAAGACAGAAACAGAGTAATATACAACAATATGCACATTACAGATTTTCAAAACAATATCTGACCAACAGTGATTGATATGTTATCTATTTTCATTGTCAAATCTGCTGCTCAGATTAACAGATGGGACATATGATAGACTATTACCACATGCTTCCAAGAAATCTTAAGGTTTTGTTCTTGTCTCTCATTTTCTTTTTTTAAAAAATTACTTTAAAGAGAGTATAGTAATAATTAATATGACATCAGAAATGGTACACATTTAGAAGACCAAGATGACAGGTATTTCAAGCATGGCTTTAATGTTACACATTGCTGTTCTCAATGTAGTTGTTTAGTTTACAAACATCAGCATAGAGTTAGTCATCATGAGAATTCCACCCATTAAATGCAATCCTAATCAAAGTGCCAACAGCATTTTTCACAGAAGTAAAAAAAAAAAAAATCATAGCAAAGCAGGAATCACAATCCCAGATATCAAGCAATACTGCAAAGCTATGGCAGTAAAAACAGCATGGCACTGACACAAAAACAGGCATGCAGATCAGTGGAACAGGTTAGCGGATATAGAAATGACTCCAGGCATACTCAGCTTGGTGCTATTAGACTACAGAGATATAGTGCTCTCGTGGGGGCCGAAGTCAAGGTGTCAAGAGGGGACGCATTCCTCTGGCTGCCCAGAAGTCCTGGGTTTGAGGCTGCATCTTCCCACACCTCCCTCGTCTCCAGACCACCTGTGACCCGGCCGTCTGCTTCAGGTCCCTCTGAGTCACTGGAAGGGCCCCATGGATGGCATGGAGGGCTTCTCTTCACAAATTCTGGGTAACCTGACAAAAGCCTTTGGCCATACCTGGCATTAGTCAAGGGTTTTGGGGTTAAGTGCGAGTGCATCTTCCCGGGAATCCTTTTTCTTCTTCAGCCAGATGCATTTCCATTGCACCAGGTAATCTTAATTGTTAAATAAAGAGCCTAGAGATTAATAAACTAAGGGTTATGTCAAGAAGGAAGAAAGAAGAGGAAAGGAAGAGGAAGCAATTTCTGGGAAAAGGGGCTGGTATTCTTTTTAGATTTTTGCAATGTGTTAGTGGATAATTTTTAAACTTTTAAATATATGCAAAATATAACAGCAACGATATGAAGCGAAAGATGAGAGGTTTCACTTAATGCATTAGTCAGTGGAGCAATCACTAAGATGTTACCACTGGCTTGAAATGGAAGGGAAAGAGTGAGACACATGCCAACCATGAGGTCCATTTCAGAGACTGCCGGGCACTGTAAGCGATGTTTCAGTCAACAACGAACTATGTACACGACAGAGTCCTGTTGGTCACGACAGAGCCTGAAGTTCCTGTGCTCTGCTATTCTTATTGTGTCTTTTCTGTTTAGACACACAGTGTTTGGCACGTGCTGCAGGGTGCAGCATAGTAACATCTGTACCAGCCTGCAGGTGCCACGTGCCCAGATACGTGACCGGCTGTACCACCTGTGTGTGGCACCGAAATGTGGTGATACCCACGCAGTGATCTAATGATGCGGTTCTCAGACCATGTCCCTTGCTGTGGGTCAGATTTGCCAGAGAACAAAAGCCCTGAGGGTCCCTGTGCTGAACAGTAGCCATCGGCCACATGTCGTGAGGAAGGACCTCACAGTCCTTTCTGCACTACCTCCTGCCTCTTAGTGTTTGCACGGGGACTCACTGGGGAGAGACAGCACCCCCTTGGCCACTTTCAGCTCCATCCTTCCAGTGTCTGGCCACCTAGTCCCCCTAGCCATTCTGGAGAGCATGCTGGGCCATGTGCTCTGTCCCTCAGAAGGGGCTCGGCCAGTGGCTTGGGGTCTGGCTCTCCGAGGAGCTTGGGAGAAGCCTGGTTTGGGGGTGCTGTGTGCACACTGCTTAAAACATGGTTAATCTGCTTTGCTTTGTTCACTTTTCTTCCATAGACTGCAGAGCCCTCAGTGCACTCTTTGTCCTGAATCGCTCAGAAAGAAGTAGTGTCACTCACAGGACCCCTTCTCTCTGCCTTTCCTAGGGAGTAGCTGGAGGGACTGGGGTTCCCCAGGGCACAATGTGTGGAAATGGGCTGATGCAATTCCTAGGAAGAGAGAAGGCTATCGAGGCTCTGTGAGCACCTCTTGCTTGGGTGCATGGACGGCTGTGGTCTCGCGTGGGAGGGAGGAGCGGGATCCAGTCCTGACCCTGCCTGCGCCTCCCCATGGCTATTGCGTTGTGCTGGGGTTAAGAACTGGGCCCCCACCTAGGTCCATGCTTTGGTTTGTTTGCACTGGGGAGTGGCACTGAGGGCCTCATGTGTGCTAGGCGAGGGCTGGAACACTGAGCACACCCCCAAACCATGGTCCCGCACCTCCAGGGGTGGCCCACTCCCGCCAAGCGGCTGCACAGGAAGCAACAGATAGCACAAAGGCCAAGAGAACTGAGTTCGAGTCCAGCCTCAGCCCTGTGATCCAGCTGTGTGACTTTGGACATGGTGTTCGGCTTTTCAGGGCTCCCAGGTTCCCCCTGAGAACTGGAAATGAGAAGGTTCACCTCGTGGGCTGTGGCTGGAAATCCAGGTGATGATGTCGGAAAGCACTTTCACATGGGGGCTGCTCAGGTGTGCTGTTGTCACGCAGCTGTACTGGGCAGGGGCAAGCCACGTCCCCCACCTGTGCCCCACGCCTACCTGCCTGTCTCCTTCCCAGCAATGCGATGCTTCCAGCCTGGTGGTGCAGGAAGAAGAGGCAGATTCCTGGGATCTCTCAATCCTAAACAAATCTCTGAATGCCAGTCTCTTCATTGTAATCCAAAGGATTCCTTTTTGTTTCGGCTTGGTTTTCTGAGAGTCTTGCTATGTAGTTTGGACTGGCCTTGAACTCACAGCAAGTGCTGAGATTGCAGGCATGCACCACCATGCCTGGCCAAAGGATTCCTTTTATAAAAGCAAAAGCTAACTTTTATTTAAACTGTGACAAAAGCAGATTTAAAAGCAAACCTGCTTGCCTACCAATATGAACTAAAAAAAAAAAAAAAAAAAAGAAGCTACCGGCTGCCTGTTAAGGCAGCAACTATACCGGAATTCACACTTACTGTCGCATGACCTGCATGTTCTTTCTGTATCTACACTTTCTTTACTTTTCTTTTTTCAATGCATAGCACAGGGTCTAGAGAGTCTCATTACACAGATCAGATTTGTAGCGATCCTCCTGTTTTCACCCTCCCAAGCACTGGGGTTACGGTCGTGTGCTGCCATGCCCAGTCTCATTTGCCGTCTCAGTATGCCCTAGGGGGCGGGGCTGGCACGGCACGCCAGAGGTCGAACCCCGGTCGCACACAGCCTGAGGGGGGTGGGGCTGGGAGACCATTCTGCCCCTTGTTGTCCTCTTTCTCCCCCCATCTCTACCTTCATTGTCTTCTCTTCCTTCTTTGTCCCCACCCACTGCGGTTCAGGCCTGTGTCACCTCCATGCTGACCCTCAGCGCTGAATCCAGGCTCTGAACCCTGGTTCTCCCCTTCCATGACTGACGGGATGATTTTTCTTTAAAATGTTTGACATACTCAGTTTACGAAAGGGTGGCACATGCACAAGATTCAAAATCTGTGAAGCATAAAGATTGGGTGAAAGAGCAGCTCCCTACCACTGTTCCTGTGCCCCACAGTGCCCCCTGAGACTGCACAGTGGCTGGTCATCTCCAAACAGCCTGTGCCTATCAGACAGCTCCACCGTGCCGGTCCTTCCCTGCCTCGGTGACAGCACCTGTGTGTGCTGCCTGCCCCTGGCCTTCTCTTCCTTGGTTTGCAGCAATCAGCCCAGACCAAGGCACAGAGACCCAAAGTTCTTTGGAGGCTTGCATAGTACTTTATTATACCCATGAGCTATATTTTATCTTAAAATATATTTGTTGATATTTAGCACACTGCTATCATTGCATTCTATTTGCCAGGCTCTGTTTAAGAGCTTTTCAGGGATTCATACATTTAACTAAATGCAACTTTATGAGATGTGTTGTATTGTTTGTATTTTAAAGAGAAGACTACAAAGTCCCCCAGAAATCGGGAAGGAAAGGACCCCCTGCGGGACAGTAGCAGGCAGGGATACTGAGACAGGTCGGGCTGAGAGTGAGTGAGGCTGCTTCCTGGGCTTCACAAAGAGGACCACAAGGCGGTGATGCCCAGGGTCAGGACAGGATTCCTCTGAGACTTTATTTATTTATTTTTATGTATTTGGTACAGGGTCTCATGACAGCCTCCTCAGTGCTAAGATTACAGGTTGTCCCACCACATCTGGTCTTAGTGGCCAGCTCAGTGCACCTGGGGGCTGGGCCCAGTGTGGTATGCAGTGCTGGAGATCTTTGATCCCTGCAGTTGCCTAAGTAGGCATTTTAGTCTGCTGAGCTATCTCACTGGCCCTCCTCTGAGACTTTAGGTAGAATCTTAGGCGCACATCTCTTCTAGCTTCTGGTAATGGCTGAGATTGCTAGCATCCTTTAGCTTGAAGCCACATCACACCAACATCTGCCTCTGCTGTCACATTAACACAGTATCAGTTGGGGTTTAGGAGAAAAAAGATGTCATATCAGGACACAACATAATGAGATATAAAAGACTTACTAAATAGGCTAACTACAGCCGACTTCACAATCAAGAGTGGAAGAATGCAAGATTGTCGGCGAAGTGCTGGAGAGAAGTAGGAGGTCCAGCAGAAGGCTGAAGAGTCTGGAGGAGCTGGAGAAGGATATCCTAAGGCTACCAGAGCTTCTCTCAAGATGCAAAGGGAAAACTCCCTTCTTCTTTCCCTTTTTATTCTGTCCAGGCTATAAGCCCATTGGCAGGCATCCCTCCATCTGGGCGGGTCTTCCCTTCTTAGCTTACATCCCGCTTGTCAGTCAGCCACACCTGGACCTGCGCTGCACTAACTTGCTAAGCATGGCTGAATGATTGGAGTTCTCACCACACTTAACTGCCACAGCCACTGTCTTACCCTCTACCTGCATCATCGCACGGCGTTCTCCCAGTGTCACTGTCCCTTTTCTTAGAAGGGCTCCAGTCCTATTGGATTGAGGATTCACTCCACCCATCTCATTAATGACATTTAATGTACTCCTGGGTGAGGTCACATGTCTGATGTTTTGGGCCTAGGACTTCACCATGCTTCAAGCCGCAGCGTGCTCTTAGCCCTCGCTTTACATCTGGTGGGCTGCCTGTTGCTTTCCAGCTTTCCCTGTCATGCATGAAAATTCACGTCCATGAGTGTAGCTGTAGGACAAGTTCCCAGAAGAAGAATCCAAGGTCTGTTAAGAGTGGGGCTCTGAACTTGTATTTTCCGCCAAGTTCCACTCTTGATAACAGTACAAGGTCTTGCTCCCACCAGACATATACAAAAATAGCTTTTGGTTTTTGGCCTTTACAGTAGGTAAAGAATCTCATAGTTTTTAGTGTATTTCTGTTATCAAGAGTGCACTTGAGCTTCTTTAATGGAGTTAAAGTCCATTGTAGCCTAACTAGCATTTCAGGAAACGGAGTGTAAAGGACGGGGCCCAGGGACAGCTGAGGTATGGCAGCTTCACCTGTGGGCTCTCTGTTTATTGCTTTCTCCCTTTTTGTTTAATGGTATTGATTGACACCTAAATGAACTCTATAATGGAAGAGGGATGGAAGTTAACGAAGATTGTGGTTATGCACGTGGTCCTCTTTTTGCTAAGGTGATTGTGCATGAGATCGAGTTGACTATCCTAAACAAAGCTGACATGTTTCAGAGGTTTTCCACTCACTGAGGGTGTAACCTCAGTGGGTCCTCTGAGCCGCCTTCATTGGATCTTCTCGTCACTCCATTCAGCTCCGACACATAGTTTTACAGCAAGTGGCGTCCAACACAGGGCACGAGGGATGACAAGGAGTAAGTTAAGAGAGGCCTGACCGAGTGGGAGAAGTATGCCCAGAGTAGGTAAGACCACTGGAAAAAGCTCAGAGCAATGGGAAATTCCGCTTCAATAAAAAAAGAGTATGTCCACCTTATAGAGACATTACTCAAAGAAGTGGGGGTAAAGGTGAAACCAAAAAGTTTTGAAGAATTATTTTTCCTTATAAAAAGACATTGTTTATGGTTTCAACCTAAGGGAAGAGCTGCTCTAGACTTAAAAGTTTGGAAGCAGGTCCAAAAAGCTCTGGAAAGAGCACACAAGCAAGAAGAGCCTGTTCGTTTAAGTGTGTCATCTTTGTGTGGCCTTATCTCCTTGGCTTTGGAGCCACTGCAGTCTGACTCTGAGGAGGCAAGTCTTCAGCCGATTCCTCAGACTCAGGAAAGCAGCCTTATGAGGGGTTCGATTGATGAGGAGCACCATTCATGGAGCATGAAGGCAGCACCACACCTAATGGTTTTCCTTGCGGGATGGAGAGTCCAAAATGGAAAATTTAAAAGTAAAGCAGGCCTTCTTGGCCCCTCAGCCTCTGTCCTCTGATCCTGAGGACTTTTTGAAAACTTGGGAAAATGAGTTGGAGAAAGACGCGTGTAGTACCTGGAAGTTTTTCATCATATGGAACATTTGACACAGTCAATATCCAGATTGGTGGAGCGACTGGAGGTTTCAAGTCCACCCTCCATGCTTGCTGAGGTTCAACCTGTACCTCCTCCCCCAGCTAATCCGTCAGCTCCTCCACATGAGTTTGAGCAACCAGTTTCAGCTGTTGGGTTTAGGAGAGTCTTTTGCTAAATTAATACAGTCTCAGAAGGAGCCTTTTGTTGATTTTATCTCTCGGTTAAGGGAGGCAATTAATAAAATGGTTCAACAACTCAAACTTCAGGAATTGTTGCTACAAACCTTGTCTTTTGAAAATGTTAATTCAGAGTGTCGAAGAGTTATATGCCCCTTGAAGGCTCAAGGTGCTCCATTAGAGGAATATATTAAGGCTTGTGCAGATATTGGTTCTGAATCTTATAAATCTAATCTGCTGGCTGCTGCCTCACAAACTTCATGCAAACAAAATTTTACAGAATGCTTTAATTGTGGCAAAATGGGGCATATGAAAAAGGATTGTAAAAAAAAAAAAAAGAAAAAAGAAAAGGGAAAAGGAAAAAACTGAGCCACCAGGGTTGTGTCCAAAATGTAAAAGGGGAAAACATTGGGTGAATGAATGTCATTCTAAATTTGATAAAAATGGGCAACATTTACAGCAGCAGGAAAACTGGAAAATGGGCCCTTATCCTCGGGGCCCAGAGATAAACAATACGAGGTATCAGCAGTTTCCCATGAACAACCACATAATCAATCAAAACTAAGCGTTTCAGAGCTCTTTCAGGCCATGCCAGGAAGTACAGCCTTAGATATTGTAGCCACAGAAAATCAGATTTTGCAACCCGCTTATGGAGTATAACAAATTCATACTAATATTTATGGTCCCATACCCAAAGATACTATTGGTTTATTGGAAGAAGTAGCCTTACTAGCAAAGGTGTCTTTGTACAATTGGAAGTCATAGACAGTGATTATGAGGGAGAAATTCTTGTGATGATGTCTACCTCTGTACCTTTTCAAATAGTAAGCAAACAGAGGGTTGCTCAGTTATTACTGTTGCCTTATGTAAAAAACAGTAAGTTAGAAAAAAGAAAAGGAGGATTTAAAAGCCCTGAATTTTCAGTATGGTGGCAAACACTTTTGGGACAAAGACCCTAATTATCTATAACTATACAAGGCCTAAGTTTTAAAGGAATGGCAGATACTGGAGCTGATGTTTCTATTATATCCTCTAAAGACTGGCCTTGTCAGTGGCCTAAAATGCCTGTTTCTGTCACATTTTCAGGTATAGGAACTATGACTAATATTCAACAAAGTCAAAATATGTTGGTCTGTATTGGGCCAGATGGCCAGAAAGGAAGTTTACAACCTTATGTAGCAGACATTGCTGTGCATTTGTGGGGGCGAGATCTATTGTCCCAATGAGGTGCCACTTTATAAATTCCTACAATTTCCTTGGAAATGAGAACACTTGCTCTGAATTCAAATTTAGAGTAAAGGCCATTGCCCTGAGCTTTGACCCCCTTGAAGTAGCTAACAAGGCAGTCTATTTGGGTGGAGCAATGGCCTTTGACAAATGAGAAGCTCTTGGCTCTTGAAAAAATAGTTCAGGAGTTATTTAATGAGGACAGAATAGAGCACTCAATGAGTTCTTGGAATTCCCCAGTATTTGTCATAAAAAAGAAGTCAGGAAAATGGAGATTAACTACAAATTTAAGAAAAATTAATGCTGTTATTCAACCAATGGGTCCTTTACAATCTGGACTACCACAATTTAGTATAATCCCAAGGAACTGGTTCTTAACTATTATTGATTTAAAGAATTTCTTTTATACTATTTTCGTTCAGCCTCAAGATAGAGAAAAATTTGCCTTTACGATTCCCTCCTTAAATAATAACAAACCTACTCTTAGACATCAATGGAAAGTTTTGCCTCAAGGTATGTTAAATAGTCTTACTCTTTGCCAAGTTTATGTGAACCAACCTCTGGAAAAGTTAAGAAATTTATTTCCTTCAGCGTTAATCTTACACTATGTGGACGATTTACTGTTTGCCCATTCTGAAAAAATAAATTAGATCAACTTGTTACTAAAGCTGAGTTAGTTTTAGGAGAATATGAATTAATTATAGCCAAAGAAAAAGTACAAAAACAGCCACTCTTTGAGTATGTAGGTCATAAATTAGATCAAACCCGTGTCTGGCCTCAAAAGGTTCAATTACAGCGAGATTGTCTACACACTTTAAATGATTTTCAAAAATTACTGGGAGACACTAATTGGCTTAGGCCTTCTTTAGGAATTCCCACCTATGCCCTGCAAAACTTATATCTTACCTTACAAGGGGACCCTGCCTTAGATAGTCCCTGACCTTTAAGTACTTTAGCTGAAAAGAAACTTTTTCAGATTGATTCCTTAAGAGAACCCAGTTGGATATTACCTTCTATTATAAAAACTAAACCTATTCCTAAAGCAGATACATTTTTTACTGATGCAAATCAACTTGGCACGGCAGGCTATACAGGTCCAAAAACCAGAACTGAGCAAACTCCTTTTCACTCTGTACAAAAGGCAGAATTAGCCACTATTATTACGCTGCTCCGAGGTTGTTCAGAGCCACTTAATCTTGTAACTGATTCTCAATATGCTGAACATATAGTAAAAGAAATAGAAACTGCCACTTTAATTGCAGATGGTTCAGAATTGGTACAGTTATTTCCTATGCTACAGCTTCTTATCAGAAATAGAAAACAGTCTCTTTTCATTACACATATTAGAGCTCATACTGCATTGCCTGGCTCTATGTCAGCAGGAAATGAACAGATAGATCGGTTACTTATAGGTAATAGCCAAGCTGCCATGGATTTCCACGCTTCTACTCATACTAACAAACAAGGGCTCATCCACAAATCCAATATTACACATAAACAAGCACAACATATCTTAAACTCTTGCTCGCAATGCAGTGCTTTACAAGGCCATCACTTTTCTCAAGGAATAAATCCAAGAGGAAATGCAGCCAATCAGCTGTGGCAGATGGATGTCACTCATGTCCCTTCTTTTGGAAAATTACAATATGTTCATACGTCCATCGACACATTTACAGGATTTCAATGGGCTACCCCTTTACCCAGTGAAAAAAGTCACTATGTCATACAACATTTGCTAGAAGCATTTAATATAATGGGAATCCCACAACAGATTAAAACTGATAATGCACCTGCGTATCTTAGTAAAGTTTTGAAAAACTTTTTTGAACATTGGAACATTAATCATATTACCAGTATTCCCTATAATCCCCAAGGTCAAGCTATTATAGAACGAGCTAATAGAAGCTTAAAAGAGATGCTTATTAAACAAAAAGTGGGGAATGGTATGGGAATACATATGAATACACCCAGATTAATAATACAAAAAGCTTTATTCACATTAAATTTTTTAAATCAGTTGCCAGATGGATCTTCTACTGCAGACTGTCACTGGACAAAGGAAGTCAGCGTTCCTTTGCAACAGCCTGTTCTCTTTCTAAATGATATTGATCAGTGGGTTCCAGGAGTTATCCAGAGATGGGGAAGAGGTTTTGCTTGTGTCATTGCAGATACTGGAGAAATAATTTGGGTACCAGCTCAACAAATAAAGCCCAGAAAATGAGTGGGAGTAAAAGTTGATACAAAATCTCCAATTGATGAGAGAACTCATTTGATACTTTATAGGATATTAAATTAATTTCATATAATTGGAACTGGGAGAAAAACAGGGGGAGAAAACAAAAAGGATAAAAATTAGCTGCCTTACTGCAGTCTCAAATCCAAAGGTCTGATTCTCTTGACTCCAGGAAGAGCTCAACAACGATGAAGTTCACCTGCTATGGCTGTTGGAAGCCAGGCCAGAATAACAGAGATTGCCTTAAGAAGCCCACAAACCATGCCCTGACTGCCAAGGCAGCCACTAGAAGTGAGGCTGCACTCTGAGGCAAAGGCCCCAGAGCTCAGACTCAGCTTCTCAGATGGTCCATTAGGACTAAAGGGCACTGGGCCTGCCTGCTCCCTTTGGCTGAACAGTCTCTGTCATCTACAAGGAGAAGCACTGAGAAATCATGACCAGAGGAAAAAACCAGCCTTTTGCTGGACATTGGCACAGGTCTCTTTGTTCTTCTCCAACCCTGACTTTCCTTTCAGTCATCATACCTCAAAAATTGGAATAAAACAAAATTAGCTTGCTGATGTCACAGTTCTCCTCGCAAGGTGAAAACTAAAAATACAAAAAATAGGGTATTTTGGTGTCCATGAGTTCTCAAAATTCAGAAATAATTATAACTAAAGATGGAAGGACTTATAACAAACTATCAGACCCTATAAATAAAAGTGTCTAATCTATTCTATTCTACCTACCCAAGATAAAATTGTCTGGTGTCTCTTGAGGGCCTTTACGTAGAACCTCTGGGAAGTATCTCTGACTGTCGTTTCCCAACTAGGACCCCTTTCAGCCTGAAGAAGCCAGAGCAGTCATCACCCTTAATTCCCTCACAGCAGTTCAGGTTACCTCTTCAGAGGGGGAATGTTGCAAGCAGCTTAGTTAGTTAGAAAAATTATAGGCAGTCAGACAGGGGTAGGCCCTCAAAAAAGATAACACAAAAGGCAAGATATCTAACAACTGTGAGAGGGACAGATGTTCCTGCTATGGGCCAGACCTAAAACACCAAAAAGCTGAACAAATGCTAAACCTCCTTGAAAACTGATATCCGAGATCATCACCCGAAGAGAGCCAGAAGAAAATCGTTTGGAAGTCATCCACGAAAGATCAAATTTTCCTTCCTGCATCACTAATAACCTTATTATCATTGCTGGTAAATATTAATGGTAATTTTGGTTATTGAGTTTATATGCCAAATCCACCTTACAACAGAAGAATTCACTGATGGAAAGAGTCTAGTAAATAATAACACCGAGATACCTTAAAGGTATAGGTGCCAATAAAATGTTTCCACTGCCAGATCTGCCATCCTGCCAGAATACCAATGTTGCTTATCTTAATAATTAGGATACACTGAAAATCTGTAGAGGAGAGGCAGCCCAAGAGTTAATACTTCCAATGGAAGCATCAGATTGAAGCTTTATGGCTCTGCCTGGAGTGGCTTATGGGAAACTCTTCTGGCCCCTACCATTACATGTCACAGACATTCTTTGAATGTATGTCTAAAACTCTTCTATTAGCTTTGAACTTTCTAGGAGTAACATCTATAGCAGGATGAGGATCAGCGTCTGACTTCTGAGAATCCCCCTCCATGGTGTGATTCCAACATCTGCTGGAGATGTTGAAGAAGAGAACAAAAGTGAACTTACGATGGCCATGCTCTTGGGAACGATGACAGTCACCACTGTGGCAGTTGGAGTGACGTTGAGCCGAGGCGAGCAAACTGTTTATCGTGTGTGATGCAAGAAGTCAGAACAACTGTGGACTTTTCAAGGATACATGGACTTTAAGGATGAAGCATTTGGGACAGAACATTGTTATATTGAAATGTTAATCTGTGGTGTGTTGCCGCTGAGGTCATGTTTCATCAACCAGAAGCTGATGATGCTTTTGTGAGACTGTTGTTGGAATTGTTTGGCACTGATCTGTTACAGATACTGAAAACCTTGATTCTTTTCACGGTATCCTATGGTTTAGTGGAAGCATCGCGATATGTGATCTTTGTGCTGTAGTGAGGACAGGTCCATCCACAAGTTGTGGATTGGTAGTCTGTGATCCTCTCCCTGATTTTTTAAAAAAATAATAAAAACGGGGAGATGTAGCCTAACTGGCATTTTGGGAAACGGAGTGTAAAGGACCGGGCCCAGGGACAGCTGCGGTATGGCAGCTTCACCTGTGGACTCTCTGTTTGTTGCTTTCTCCCTTTTTGTTTAATGCTATTGATTGACCCCTAAATGAACTCTATAATAGGACAGGGATGGAAGTTAATGAAGATCGTGGTTACACACGTGGTCCTCTTTTTGCTAAGGTGATTGTGCACGCGATCGCATTGACTATCCTCAATAAAGCTGCCTTGTTTCAGAGGTTCTTGGCTCACTGAGGGTGTAATCTCAGCGGGTCCTCTGCGCCCCCTTCATCGAGTCATCTCATCACTCCATTCAGCTCTGACACATAGTTTTACAACACTCATTTTTATTTTTTTACTGTGAGCTGTTTACCTCCTTTGTTCTATTTTCTATTATCTATTACCAGGATTTGGTCTTATGGGTTTACAGGAGCTTTCTAGAAATACCCTTTCCTTGTGATACAAGTGACACATTATCCTCTACATCACAATTTCTTTGGAAGTTATTCCTGTCTTAAATTTTTTTCCCCATGCACAGATTTCTTTGTATTTTTTTTTTCCTGAACCAGGGATTGAACTCAGGCCCTTGCACTTGCCAGGCAAGTGCTTATTCTACTGAGCTATACCCAGCCCCTGTTTTTACCCTTTGAAATTTATCAGTCTCTCCTGCTTCCACATTATGTGCCATGGAGTCTTGCCAGAGCACCTATCTGATTATCTCACAGTGCTCAATGACCTGAGCAAAATGTGCACACATCTTGGAAACCCTGGAGACCCTGACTTTGGACCCCACGCTGTCTTGCA
Source organism: Capromys pilorides (assembly GCA_004027915.1). NCBI lineage: Eukaryota > Metazoa > Chordata > Mammalia > Rodentia > Capromyidae > Capromys > Capromys pilorides. The sequence continues at coordinate 1,494 of PVKN010015750.1, read as the reverse complement.
CGGACCCTGACAATGAGCTCTCTGTACCCGAACCTTGAGCTCTTTGGCTTGTGCTTTTCTTTCTGCCTGCCCTGGTCTTGCTGGTGACTCCATCTCCCCAACTCCACTAATCTATCAGCCCCCAGCCGCAGAGCCCTAGGGTCAGATGACCTTGACTGTCAGCCACTGGTGACCTGACAGGGCCCTGGATGTAGTTGGGCCTGGCCTGGCCACTTCTTCCCTATGTAGGGTAACCTCAAATGTTGGAGCTGGTGTTTTAGGATTTACAAAGGAGCATCATCCTAACTTTACTTTTTATTTATTTATTTTTGTATGTTAGTACAGGGTCTATAGGGTCTCACTACATAGATCAGACTCATAGTGATCCCCCTGTGTTCAGACTCCCAAGAGGTGACATTTTTGCTCCACACCCACTCTTAATTCTGTCTTGGGATGCCCCTGGGGCAAGGCCGGTGGGGCTCCCCGGGCATCCAACTCCAGCTGCTGTGTTTGCGGACACAGGTGCTTTAGTCTGCTGAGCTATTTGGCCAGCCCATCATCCTGACTCACTCATCCACAGCTGCCTGGGAGGCTTTGTGGGGCCCTTGTTTGCTTACAGTATTTAACAAAGAAGGAAAGAGCCCCAGCAGCGTGTGAGGTATTTTCCTGCCTTTTTTCACAGGCACCCTCAGAGGAAGCGCAACCCTGCTGCCTGCTTAATTTGGGGCTCCCGCCGCCAGGGCTGGGAGGGTGGATGTCTGCTGTTCGCAGATGCCAGGTTTGTGGTCGCTGTTCCGGTAGCCCCATGCTGTACATCCAGGACCCCAGGATTCTGGTCTTGCCCCTGCTCCCCGACAAATCTGCTGTTCCACAATGTGAGAGTCGCTTCCGGAGTGTCACTGCCTCACCGCACATGAGGGGTCCCCCTTTCCCATGCATGGGGCTGTGGCGGTGCTTCCCAGTCCCACAGAGCATGGCTTCTGGCTCCTGAGGAGCAGGCAGCCTGGGCTTGTTTCCTCTCTCCCCTTTCTGCACACAGAGACTGCCGCTCCTGACCCGCACAAACCTATCATCAAAGAAGTACCAGGAAACACTGGTATAATTTTAGCAAAACCAGTACTTCCTTAGATGCTAGGGATTGTGGAGGGAAAAAGCTGCCACCCACCCTAGGGCACAGTCCTCTGTGGACTCAGGCAGAAAGGCATTGTGGGAACTCTCCGTTTCCCCAGGCAGAGGAGACCAGACATTCTTTGCAGGGTTCCCCTCCACACAGAGGTCTCAGCCCTCAGGAGCACGTTAGGGTCCTGTGGGCAGACTTCTTTAAATGCTGATTTGGAGAAGTCAGAATCCTCTGGGCTGGAGTCCAGTATATATTTTGAAATGCAATTTTAACATGGAAACAAGACCACCAATAGAAAGAGGTTTCTCCAGTCTGGTCCTGGATGTCACCAGAGAGCTGGGCACCAAAGCATAGTCTCAGGTTCCAGGGTGGCTGAAAGAGCCCCATAGGTTCCC